>MU281010.1:0-26977 GCA_022385605.1 Xylariaceae sp. FL0594
GCTTGTCTCCTGGTCCAGCCTGTTGCCCCTCACTGGGCCTTTCTGGTCACCTTTTTGGCCTCTCATCCGGCCTCCTGCTTGTTGGTTCGTAACAAAAAGTCATTAAGTAATAAACTAACAAGCAAAATATAGTTATTATATTAACTATAAAAGCTAAATTGTTTATATTTATATAAACAGTAAAAAAAGCAACATCTATTAGTTAATTAATATAAAAAACTTAATATGAAACTAAATAATTAATAAATAATAAGCTTAGTAATAAAAATATAGCTTTTTTATATTTTAAACTTTATTATATTAACATTTATAATTACGAGCTATAGTAAAAAGTTTAAAAAAACTATTAAAGTATAATATATACTTATTAACAATATAGTAGTAAATAGCTTTATAAAGTTATTGTTTATAGCGAAGTAGCTAAAGTTTTTATATTAATTAAACTTAAATAATATTAATATTTAGCAAAAAAAATAATTATTAAAAAGTTAAAAAACCTAGCTAAAAATTAAAAAAAATAGTTCTAATAGCAAAATAGTTAAATTTATAAAAATTAAAAGCTTTTAATATAACTAACTTTATTGAACAATTTAACTAATAAAACAGCAAAACAAAGCTTTAAACTTTTATAAAATTAACTTTTAAATACTTATAGCTTTACTATTATTAACTAAATAATTATTTATTGTTTTTAAAAAAGTAGTAAAAACATTTTAAAAATATAGCTATTAACTAGCAATAAAATAAATTTATTAAACTTAATATATTTACAACTAAATAAATTACTTTTATTTAAACTTTATATTAGCAACTTTATAGTTTTTAATAGCAAATAGTTATTTAAACTGATAAGCTAATTTTAATTATTTATTAGCTTTTATAACTTTATTATTATATTTTTAAATTAATTAGTTTTTTATACAATTTAAAACTTATAGCTAAAATCATTGTATATAAGTTAAAAAAGCAAATTAAATGCTAAATATAGAAGTTTTATAGTATAGTAATTAAATAGTTAGCTTTTAAATTAACAAGTTAAATATTTAATTAAAAATTTTAATTAAGTTGTTTAATAAAAAAGTAGCTAATTTAAAAAGGTATATAAAAAATAAAAAGTTATTTTTACCTGTTATTTATAAAGCTATAATAAAAAGGTAAAAATAACTAGCAAAAACAGCTTAGTGCTCTATTTTCTATCTATGCAAATTATATACAAACAAAAAAATTCTTTAAACAAACCTAGCTAGCTACTTTATTAATTAAACATATAGTTAAATATACTAAATTACTGCCTTTTAATCAATCAATAACACAAAATCTGTCACCTCCCTCCTCTATACATAGGGTGCCAAATTAAGGTATGCTGTTCTACATACATAGGTAGGTAATGTGTAGATGCATGTGTTAAAAGTATCCCGATTCAAAACAATAAAAACACAGTTGGTAATTGTATTGCCTCTGGCACAGCTGACTTGGATGCGTCTTACCTTTGTAAGACAGGGTACCTAGGTTTCCACGCAGTAACCTTGAACTGATGTGGACGCTTATAGTCTTCACACACACGGCACACTTTTATAGCGTATATGAAAAGAATGCCCATTGAGTATACAGTTTCATGTGCTTTCACGGTATGAACACAAGTCAAATGGAACGAGAAGAACAGAACGTTCAAGTTGGTGCCTAGCAGTGATATGCATCGCTATTATCATCAGAGGGTGACAGCACGTGCTTTGGTGTGTACAATACCTTATATAGTCCCAGTACCATGTACCTACATCCTACTGACAGCATGAAGAATCGACTTACATGATGGATGGTTATCTAGCAGTGGATTTATAATTATATATACTTATCTAGTCTGGTTTAAAAAAAAAGAGTAATAGAATAGTTCTGTACGTATTAACCTAGGTGTCTTTCTGTTGAAGGTCCTCTTTTGCCACCTGTCTAAGGACTCAGGAGGTTGTAGCACTTCAAAGTTTCTAACAGCACACACTCATGTAGCAAAATAACAGGAACAGGAGAAAAGACCCCTAAGGTGATGATAAGGGCAAATCAAAGTATATGTTGTACGCGAGCTACTGCAACACCAGAAGTTTAAAGCTGTAACTAGGACAATTTTGCAGTCTTATCAACTCTCATGTCTTACTTGTAGGACTTCTTTGCTCTGGCAACGTCTTGTCCGCAAACCAATCAGATAGAAGAATCAAATACAGTCCAAACTCCTCTCTCCTGAATACTGTGGAATCTATTATGTCTCTAACATAGGCCCAAGGTCTGCCCAAGGTCGTGTTGATCGTCTCGATTACTAAGCTCAGTAAAACCCCAACACCTATCACAAGCGAGCAAATTATCATCCTTTTCCACTTCTTCTCTTCACCAAATATTGGAGGAGATAGGAAGCTGGTGGGAGCCAGAAGGGTGGCCAAACAGACTGACGTGGCACCGCACAGGTGTCCGCTTTGAAAGACCGTCCGGGTGACAGCAAGCAAAAAAATTAGAACAAGATGAGGGAGAACCCGGCCATGGCATGACCCAAGCACAGATCAAGGTGTTTGCCTATCACAACAAGTGCATCGGGACGTACAGCAGAGTAAAACAGGCCAACTCGACACTTGCGATTCTGAACTCTGAAAGGGTTTTCCGCATGACCTCGATGCGATGAGATCCACAGAGTCGCAGCCATGCCAAGATGCAAAGGGCCCAGCCACCCTTCTGCTATTTCTATGGGAGCTGTCCAGTTGGCAGTCGAAGTTAACACCCGTGTGGAACCCACGGGACATCACAAAACGCCAACCCCAGTCGAGCCCCAGCCCATCGTCAGCTTGACAAGCCCACTTGCGAATCAAGAGCCAGTCAGAGGGCTCAGGAAGCGGAAGCCCAGCCCTTCCAGCTGTTCGGTTTTGGCTTAGGTACCAGCGGCTAAGGTTAGATGTTCCACTTAGGTAGCTTGCATTGGTTGGATACCTTTGGAGATCTATCTCTACTTTACCTATGGAGGTATTCTGTATCTAGGTTAAGGTATTCTGTATGTTATCTGCAAAACAATAGAACAATACAACCACGAAAGCCAGCGTGCCAATACCACAAGCCTCTTGCTATAGTCGTTCACGAACACAGCAAGACGCGACATAGAGAGTCTGTGCCGTTCCAAACGGGATACCTATACACTTTGTTGCGGTTGTTGTGACTGTTGCTTCGTCTTCACATTGTAGCAACGTCCAATGATCAGCCTAATGATTAGTTTGCCATAAACACCAATTGACAAGATGATGTCGCGGGAGCGTCATCGCCGGCGCAGTCCCGAAAGCCCTCGCCGCCGGCCCAAGGCATGCCATGACCCAAGGGATGAACCGCAGAGCGACAGATTTCCCACCTCCACTCCTCCGTACCATGAATCGCCGGCGGCCCAGCAACCACACGGACATCCATATCAACCACCGCCGTCTCAGCAGCCGTATCGGGATCCCTACCAGGAGTCGTATCGACAGAGATACCCCCAGCCGTACCAACAATCGTACCAACAATCGTACCAGCAGCCATATCTGCATTACCAGCAACCGTATCCGCAGCCATACGCGACGGCGCACCAGCCCGAGTCCTCGAAAGCGCGCGACCGCGGTCTCTCGACGTCCTCTTCTTCCTCCTCCACTTCCTCCTCCCTGTTAAACATCTCTCAGCCCTCCAAGAAGTTTGGCATCGGCGCCTTTTTCTCTGGGAGCTCCAGGAAGCACCGCCGACGCGTGAAGAAGAAGCGCAGTAAATTTCTGCGATTTGGCAATTCTTCGTCCTCGTCTGTGGGGTCTGATCTTGCTTATGGTAGAGGCTACATAGATCGCCGTAGAGGTAGCCGAGAGTCCACACCTCCGAGCGCGCATGGGCCACCCGTTCCCACCGGCGCTGTCGCAAGCGCGGGTGCAGGCTTAGGCGCAGACAGTGGACCAGAGCGACCGCGGCCCCCAAAGCGTGCCCAGACCGACGAGGAGATCATTGAATTAGGACGAAAGTTCGCCGAGATTGCGAGGCAACAGAATGCGGAAGACCTTCGAGCTGCGGGACGGACCAAACCGTCAACCTTTGTTCGTGCGGCTACTGCAATTAACCAGTTCCGCCGAACGAATAGCGGACACGCGGCGAGAGGTATTGGGAGCTCCAAGCCGCGCGTGGATTCGTCGTCGGACGACTCGGATTGGGAGTCTGCCTCATCAGACGACGACGACACGGAAGAGGATGATGGCGACTCTGGTCTTGCTTATGGCTCGTCCCACCACCTTCTCAGCAGCGCGGTGAACCTCCCTCAGTTGGAAGTGTCAACCCAGCTGCCGCATACACGTCCCCATGGCGTCACATTGAGTCGCAAGCCTTCCCTTGTCGACCCGAAGCTGTTTGGCCCTATCAACTCGCTTCGAGGATTTGTCCAGACTCCCTGCGGGTTCAATCGTGTGGACCGCAATGCTGTTGTTGTTGATCCACGCCAGCCTTATGAGCCGCCAATGCCTCCGAGTGGAACAGCAGTGGCAGCCGAAGGCCGTCCTCTTCAGCATGTCTATCCGGTGCCCACGTCCGATCCCACTCGTTTTGACGCGGGCCGTACCTCTAGTGTCGCCGCCCAACAGGAACAGGCCAAGAAATCTTTTAGGCCTGATCCCGTGCCAATCCAACAGCCGAAGCCAATAACGCCTGTTCCTCCCAAGGTTTTTGAGTCAGCTGAGGCTGAACCATCGTCTCCTAAGAGAGTTGCCCCGGGCGCTGTTCAAGAACCGACGGCCACGACAATCATTGCACGTGACGGGGTTAACATGAGCACTACGAGTTCAGATGTCGCTATCGGCGCAATATTGACAGCTGTGCCTGGCCGCGCTATATATGAGGGACCCAGCGTCGTAGACGAGGAGAGCGGCGCTCAACGACCTGATGCCGCAGCACAGGACCGAGATGCATTGCGCGAGGCACGTGCCGAAAAACGCCGTGAAGACAAACCTAGGGCCAGCCGCGATAGCGAGAAAGAGAAGCGCCGTCGGGAGAATAAGCAGTCTGGCACAGATCGACCCTACGAAAGGGAACGGCGACGACGCGACAAGTATCGTGATGAATTACCGGAACCATCGACCAGCGAGCGACGGACAGACAACAGCAAGGACGAGTGGAACTCGGGGCAGCCGGAGGAGCACTGGAGAAAGACGCGCGGAGATCCATCTGCAGAGCACACTAGCTACGCTGGTGATGTGGATCGCGCTGCGAGGGGGGAGGATGGCCCAAGAGACAGCACGGATATGTACCATGAAAAAATCCGTGGGTCAGATCGTGGTCAGGAGTACCCTACTGCTCCCGTATCAGTATCTCGCGCTCACCCTGTTCCAGAAGGGCGGCTTCAGGAGTCATCCAGGGAGCCCATCGACCCATTTCAGTTCCGAGTCGCCGATGATGCTTTTTCGACGCCGCGCTACGGAACACCCAAGCGGCCACTGACGCCGAACATTGTGACTGTGGAGCGGGAGCCCGATTTCTCTAACTTCAGGCTTTCCGACTTCCCCGACTTCCGTGAGCGCTTGAGTCGCAAGGACTCGTTTGAACGGGAGCTTCGCGATGCACAAAAGGCCTACGAAGAGGCCCAACAATCCACGGCCCCAGTGGACAAGGCTGCATTTGCCGCAGCCACCGTAGCCGTGTATGCTGCCCAAGAACGCGAGAGTGGTTCAAATGAACCTGGCCCGCGGGATGGATCTGCACACCCCGGGCCTTCCCCTCGGCCAAGTGATCCTGTCCTGAGCGATGCCGACCGCGCGTACCGTGAGGCTAGGCTCGCTCGCAGGATTCGGGAGGAGCAAGAACGATCCAGAAGCAATTCTCCCGACAGATCTGTCATGGACAAATGGACGGATGGCCAGGGCTCGCCGTCTTCTCAGCCGATTATTATCACGCCGCCGGCGATGGACCATGCGAAGCCAAAGAGTCCTTACGATGGCCCCAACGCAGATGTTCGAATTGACAATATTCTAGACCATCCCAGAGAAATTTCGCGTTTTTCTTTGAGACCTTCGTCTAGGCGAAGAGCTGCAACCCTACCGACTTTCAGCGCCAGGGATCCTTCTGCTGAACGTGAGCGTCCCTTGCTAAATATAATAAGGCCGACGCCAGCGCCATCGCCTGCCCCTGACAGGCAGGAAATGGGGGGAAGCTGTGTGTATTCGTCCTCCACCAGAGGTGCCGTCAATGCTTCCTCTCCTGCTCCTAGTGATGAAGCAAACCAAGGGTCTACGGTGACTTCTTCAAAGCGTGTAAGCTGGGAGGGTCCTGGGGAGAAATCTGTGGCTGAGGCCCCAGAGCGTGGGATCGATGCCAAGTCACAGGCCACGAGTGTGGTCCCCGCCGAGGAGCCTCGGACGAGCAAGAAGAGCGTTGGCTGGGGAGCCATTGCCGGTGTCCCTTCGACTTCTGAGCCGCCAAGCGAGCCGAACGGAAGTGAATCCGCTGCTAGAAGGCGACGGAGGAGCTCAGTTCAACGCGAGGCGCTGTATGACGAGTCGCCAATTTCCGCACCGAAGTTTCCAAGCCCAAAGGCAGCTCACGTACCAGGCGGCTTCGCTGAGGACCCGGCATTCATGGCCCATATCGCTGCTGGACTTGAAGGCAGTGGATTTGACCCGAATATCATCATCGATGATGCCAGTTTTCATCGTCGCGACTCTCCTCCAGGCGCTCAACAATCCGTTGATCCCTCGGAAACTTCCCATCGCCCCCCGTCGCGGAGACGGGCCGGACGGCGCGCTAGCCTTAGCGGCGGAGAATCTTCTACAGATCGGAAGACGATCCCTTATGACAGCTCCGAAAACATGTCTGTTCCTAAAGGAGTGTCTCGGGAAGAGAGGTCTACTGGGGAAGTTACCCATCACGAATTGAAGGCCGTGTATAGGGATGTCTCAGCCGAACGATCTCGCTCAGTCCCGGAAGACCATTGGGCCGATGATCGCAAAACCAGTAAGAAGGAGGAAAAGCGACGCGGGAAGGACTCGGAAATGCGCGCCCAGCATGAGGAGCGGACACCTGAACGACCAGTCCTTACCGAATCAGAACCTAGAGAAGACACCGACGACTGGGAAGATTTGCCCATCAAGACGAACAAGTCGAAATCGAGGAAATCTGCGATCACCGAACTGGAGTCTCATCGTGAACGCCGCCACCATCACCGGGAAGCTAAAACATCAGGATTTCCCATTCGGGCTGGCTCCTCTGCGGGACTACCTGATGTTCGAACTGCGGAATCAGAACACGATTGGTCGACAACGGACAAGGACACGACCGAGGGTGAAGAGAAGCGTAAACGACGCGATCAGATAGTCCGCCAGGCCAATGATGAGTTCACTGGTACCGCTGACACACAGGACGGATTGGGTTCACTCAGCAAAAAGAAGAAGAAAAAGGGCAAGAAAGCGCAGAGAGATGGTGCACCAAGTGACTCATTTCCGTCCCATGTCCCAACTTCGGAGCTGTCACGGGAGAGCTCGTACATTGTTGTCGACTCCGGTGTCCATGGAGACGCGGTAGATGCATGGGCCACAGCGGAGGCGTCGAGGAAGGACAGGCCTTCTGCTGAGGAGCATTATGCTGAGGACTTGAGCAAGTACAAGATCGAGAAGGAGTTCAGGCAGGCTTCCCATGCCTCTGAAGATGGCCCATCACGCGCTGCTGTCCGGTTTGTCGCCAGCACAAGTACCCCGGTTTCCGACACCCAGGTCACGTCCGTTGCCGATACGCCTTCAAGATCCAGCGTCCCCGAAAACGGCGTTCATAGCAAGGTAGAGGCGAAGCTTAGACACACACCTGGAGGCTTTCCTGATGAAAGCGACTTTCTCGATGACAGCGGAGGTGGACCACCTCACACAGACGTGGCCTTGGATGCTCACCAAGACAATGGAACTCAAACAGCCGCTCGGACTCGAGGTACAGTCGAAGATCAGAGCGATACGAGATCGCTGTCTTTGGCAACCGGTGTCGAAGACTCGACGCCAACCAAGAAGAAAGGAGAAAGCGGCAGCTCAACACTGCTTGGCCGAATTGTGTCTGCCATGGGCATGGGTGTAGAAGAGGAGCAGTCTACTAAACTTGGCGAACAGGGGAGTTCTTTTTTAGATGATGCCGGCACTTCTGGCACGAGTGCCGGCTCTTCTACTGAGAGACCCTCGACGCCACCGGCCCAGACCGACCTGATTGACCCCGAGATCTTGCAACACCGGATACGCCCAGCTATAGACCCTTACTACGGCGATCTCCTACCCCTGCCCCCTAGCGAGCCTGGTTCTCCGGAGCCGCTTCCCGAAACCGACATCCCCCTCCCAGACAGTCCGATCGGGGCCCCTGAGGAGGAGCGAGAAAAGCATCTTGATAGCAAGCCGATACACGTTCGCAGACGTAGCGAGACTCCACTGAGAGTGAAGACACCCAGTCATAGTGCTGTTCCTATTCAATTCCGACTGGGCCAGAGAACTACACCCTCTTCTCCGGGGATATCGAAGGCTTCTCCCTCGGCTTCACCTGTGGCGAAAACGCCCGAGGCCCCTGGCGCGGCGAAGTCTCGCTCCCGGCCTAAGTCCTGGGATAGATCGAGGTCGTTCCAGCCGCTACTCTTAGTAGAGAAGACATCTCGCGAAGTTCGTCATGAGGAGCCACACACGAGCGAGAATCCAGTCCAGCTATCTTCGCCTACGTCCAGTCACACGACCATGCCCCTTGATACTGCGAGTGGCCATCATGTTACGCAAGATATTCCAGGCCAAGCTGCTGCTTCGTCTGAACTACCTCCGCTGGCAGAGACTTCCGTGCCTAGGAGTTCTACTCCAGAACCTGATCCGGTTGACCCTGTATCTAAGAATCGCAGCTCTTACCTCCTGTACTCCAGTCCACCAGGCCTGCCAACGACGAAGGACGTTGAAGTAACTGAAGGTTCCCCTACTCTTCAAGCTGCACGTGCGCAGACACAGGCGATCTTGGAGGGAATAGATGAGAAGGTTACGGACGACACAGCCCAGCACAACTTACCCGAGACAGGAAAGGGAAGCTTGGAGACTGATGCAATAATCGCAACCGGGACCTTCGAGCCAATCAATATCCCTCAGATCCCTGCAGAACCCAGTGGGCTTCCTACTCCAACCATCTTTCCCGCGAAAGAAAGTGGATTGGGCGTCACGAGCAGCACTCAAGAGGGCCTCGCGGAGGACCTTGGCCTTGAATTCGGGGAAAAGTCGGATAAGAGTGAGAAGGGCGAAACGAAGTCTCGGGATCTTGAGCTCGTGCCAGAGAACTCGTTGGATTCTGAAATGCCCACCGACCCCAAAGAGAGCCCGAAGACCGATTTCCCAAGGGTGACTGCGAATATTGGTGAAAAGGCGGGCACGCCTTCCTCTGTCGAGCTCTCCACCATCCCCGATGATGAAAAGGGAACAGAGGAGAAGCGAGACTCCGAGTCTGTGACGGACGAGACGAAGGAGACCAAGGCACCAACGCCAATAGGCTCTCAATCCGATGAGTTCTTCGACGCTCCAGCTGAGCCACTTCCGGCTGATGCCAAGGCTGGTCAGCCAACATCAAAAAGTGAAACCAACGCACAGGCCGACACTCCTACGGAGACCACCACTGCTGAAGAAAAGATGCTGCCCACGAAAAGGGGAAAGAAAAAGAAGAAAGGCAAACCTGCAGCAGCTAAGGATGTCCAAACAGGAGACGAGGTTTCCGTACCTGAAGTTAGGGATTTAACTCAGGAAACGCCTCGCGAATATAAGACAGAGCTCTCTGCGACTGACGACCCTATTCCTACGGCCGACGTAACTCAAACAGAGCTTGACACCGCGCATGTATCTCCAAGCGAGCCTTCGACCTCTTCGAAGGAAGACAAGAAAAACGAGGGAGAGAGATCAATTTCTGGCGAGGAGGCCGCTCCAGCTACAGACAGTCCAGCAGAGTCTTCATCGATCGACGACGCCCCACCGCCGAGAGACCAAAAGGCCCCTCGACCAGCAGATGCTGATGTTGCCGAGGAGCAGCCAGCGAGCCAAGATCGGAGCCTCCCAGTTGAAGAGGAGCCGGCAAACATGGCGGCACAATACGATGCTTCTGCAGAAGCAAGCAGGGCTGCTTCACCAGTCGCCGAAGAGCCTCGAGCTCGCGCTTCAAAGAAGTCCAAGAAGAAAAAGAAAGGGAAAGCCTCGCAATCACAGGAGCCTGAGCCGCCTCAAGCTGAACACGATGTTGAGGCAGCCAAGCCAATCACCGAAGCCCTGGAGAGCGAGGTTATATCCCAGTCTTCAAAGACTGAGGACGCGGCTGACGTGACGGGAGAAGCTATCCCGCCTGAAACCGAGTCCCGCGTTGACGCCGAAGATTTGCCTGGTCCTCTCGAAACCGTTGACCCAGCCCCAGCAGTGACTCTCGATGTAGGTTCTGAGAACACCGAAGCCCGGTCTGATGGACGAGACACAACAGGGCACCATATCGAAGAAGTCGCTCAAGATGAGGTGGCATCTGCCGTTGAATGCAGAGATACCACTGTTGGGAGCAGTGGAGATCAACCGGCAAGTCAACCCCTCGAGGATAACTCAGAACATCCCGAATCACTATCTGCAGATGCTTCTCAGCATGGTGAAGATGGCAACGAGAAGCAATCGATACCGGGATCCGTCATGCCTGACAATGGAGAAACACAAGAATCCCCGGTGCGCACCACTGCAGATGAGCCCGTGATTGACAGGATCCCGTCCGGACCTATGCTGGCCACCTCGCCCCAGATGCGCGACACTGCTGAAAACTCTGAAACGTCAACTGATACTCCTGGCCGAACGGGGACTTCGCTGATCGAGCAAGCTGTTGGTGACGACGGCGAAAGTGCCATGAACCAGTCACGAAAGCCTCCAGGTACGAAAAATAATGGTGGCGTCGGCGGAGGACGGCAGCAAAAGGAAAACGAAATACTAACCACACTCGCAGCTGCCGATGTTCCAGAAATGACACCTACGCTAACTAATCCTCAAGACCCTGCTGTGCAGCAGGTGGAAGATGCGATCCCGACAAAATCAGCCCCCGAGTCTATTCGTCCTCCAGACACTAAAGCTACGGATCAAGAACATGAAAAGCCGCCTGCTGATGATGTATCTCCCAAGACTGCTACATCAGAGAAGAAGCCAAAAAGGGGCAAGAAAAAGCAAGCCTCCTCCGGGTCAGATGTGGTCAGCGACGGTGATGTATCTGAGAAAACCGAGGCTCCAAGATCGCAGGATCTCAAAGGTGTGACGCTATCCTCAGATAGAGCTAAAGAGACTGATGGAGATGACTCCACCTCTTCCGGCGGCAAGAACACCAAGAAAGACAAGAAGAAACGCCGCAGTGTTCAATTTGCCGAGCCTATTGAGGAGTCGTGGGAGATACCATCGGATCTGCCTAGCAGCATCGCCACCCCGGAGCTGACCGGAGAACCGGATAGAATGCACCCAGGCGACAAATCTTCTGAGGAGGCGGCGGCCGTCGAATTATCACCGGGCATTGTGGAGCAGGATAACACCGAGAAGTCTCTGCCTGAATCGGTAAAGACACCACCGTCCCATACTGAACCTTCTACTGTTCCGCTCCCGCTTGGTGAGGAGTCCGATTCTGAAGCACAAGGGGAAGTGGATCGTTCTGCGCCATCGGATGCCGCGTCACAGGGAAGACTTCCTGTGCTGGAATCAGGGACAGACGTCGCTGTTACTGAGAAGATGGCTGATCTGCAACTTGGAGTAACTGATACACCAGAACCTCTACGAGACCAAGCTGAATCCTCGCAACCCGGCGCAGACCAGCCCGAGGCAACAAAGACCGATGCAGCTGTCGGCACGCTCGCTGATGTTGCCAGCTCCAATCAGGATGATATGCGTCTCCTTACCGAGACTGAAGTTAAGGCGGACGCCTTGATCCCTGACGTTCTCGTGGACACCGATGCACATAGTACAGTGATCGAGCCTGTCACTGATGAATCTGCAGCCGAAACTCCAGTTACCGTGTTGCCCTCCCGGCCAGATGATCTCAAACCAGAAGCTGAAGAGGGCGCCGCTGCAGTTGGAGACCAACCTGGGCAGGGAATCCAGGACCAGTCTACTGAAGACGCCGAAGAGAAAGAAGAAGCAGCAGCTGAGAAAGCGGAACTCGAGAAGCTCAATGCGATGTCTAACAAGGCGAAGAAAAAGGACCCTAGTATTAAGAAACGAATTCGCGAGCTTACACAAAAGATAGAGGCTCGTGCTTCTGCTGCCGCAGCCCGAATTGCAGCTGCGGAGTTGGTTGCGCCAACTGACAGCGTAGGTTCTAA
Source organism: Xylariaceae sp. FL0594 (assembly GCA_022385605.1). Lineage (NCBI taxonomy): Eukaryota > Fungi > Ascomycota > Sordariomycetes > Xylariales > Xylariaceae > Xylariaceae sp. FL0594. The sequence goes on from MU281010.1 coordinate 12,329, forward strand.
AGCTGTCGTTGATGCTGAGGCCGGAGAAGAACCCGTACCAGAGATCAGCGAGCCTAAAACAGAGACCGATGAACAAGCTACCCAAAAGCCTCATGACCAGGTTGCGAAAGACGGCGAGGAGAGGGAAGCACCACCGGCCGGAAGCGCAACCACATCAGCAACCGATGGACCAGCTTCAAATGAGGACGAGATACCAAGTCAACAAGTTGTCGAAGAATCTCATGGCCAAGCTCCAAAAGATGCCGGGGACGATGAAGCACCACCGGCAGACGACGCACCCGCACCAGCAACGGATGAAAAAACTACAAATGAGGACGAGATGCAAGCAGCGGCTGAGCTAGAGGAACTCAACAATCTTGAGAGGATGTCGAATAAGAAGAAGAAAAAGGACCCTAGCATTGGGCTGCGGATTGCAGAGCTCAAGGAGAAGATTGAAGTCCGCAAGGCTGCCGCCCGGTCGAGCGCGGGACTCGTCACACCTGAAGCAAACACCGCCAGCGAAGCCAAGCGAACTCCGGCTGCCGAAGATAGCACACCCATTGACGTTGGTAACGCTGATGCGTCAGCTGTAGCGGTGTCCGAGGAACAATCGGAAGTACCTCAAGTGTCTGAAACTGCCACTGCAACTGACGATACAGGTGGCCAACCTGCAGTTCCAGCTGAGGAACAAATAACTGCCGAACCAGACTCCGCAACAGAACCAGCAGGGGCCCAGCCAGAGGCACAGCCAGAGGTACAAGAAGAGACACAAGAAGAGGCGCATCCAGAGGCACAAGAAGAGGCACGGCCAGAGACCCAGATACAGGAAGGCACATCCTCCAAGTCTATCGCCTTGGCCCAGGCCGCGGATTCACAGACTGCAGTTGTTTCTGAGCATACATCGGCTCCGGAAGCTGAATTACCTCTTGTGGCAGATGCAGACAATGGCCCGCCTACCGGAAGCGAACAGACTGCGACAGAACAGACTGCGACAGAACCTAACGCTAACGCTCAAGCAGCCGCCGACCAGGCAGAGCTGAACCAACTCAAGTCGCTCCCGAATAAGAAGCAGAAGAGTAAGAGCGTCAAGGAACGGATTCAAGAACTTGAGGAGAGTATCCGGGCGCACGCCGCGGCAACGCCCACTACTGCTGCTATGACCGAGACGACGGAAGCCACTGCGACACCGGATGATGCTGCTAACCAGGCCGCACTCGACACGAAAGATATGGCTACTCCGGAACCTACCGACGCCCCACAGGACACAGATGCACCACCCCCTGATCATGCCGAGCAACGAGAAGTTCCTGTGTCCGCTATATCCGAGAAAGACACTGTTACAGAGCCTTCCGCGGCAGCTGAGACACCAGTAGATCCTACACCTCTCATGCCCTCTGAAGAATCGGAAACGCACCCCGCAGCCGTAGTGGAGGAACATGCAGCTCCCCAAGCTGAGGAACCATCGTCATCCGCGACAGAAGCAGTTGAACACCAGCCAGTAGCCCAGGTCACAAGTGGCGCTGAACCAGCAAATGACGCAGCAGTCGAAGCCGCTGCTGAAGAAGCCGAACTTGAGAAACTTATGTTAATGTCAAAGACCCAACAGAAGAAAAACAAGACCCGCATAAAGGAACTCAGAGACAGGATCGCAGCAGCACGCTCTGCAGCTGCGGGAGCTAGTGCCGCAGCAGATAACGTGGACTCGCAGCCTGCTGAGGAAGCTGGGACAAGTGCTGCTCCAGAACCTGTCTTGCCAGCCGTGGATGAGGTCGCACAGGCAGCAGACGCTGACTCGCAGCCTGCAGAGGAAGTTGGCACAAGTCTTGCTTCAGAGCCTGTCTTGCCAGCCGTGGACGAGGTCACACAGTCAGCAGAGGTGGTCGAGGAGCAAGGAGCTTCCGGATCTCCGTGGTCGCCGGAAGCCAAAGATGAACAAGCTGCAGAAGCAAGTGAGAAGCAAACAGCTTCTGACCTTGCTCTGCCACTCGAAGACGAGCTCACGCAGCCAGCAGGGGTGGCCGACGAGCAAGGAGCTTCCGAATCTCTTATAGCCTCGGAAGTCGGAGATACACGGCCTGCGGAAACAACTGAGGGACTACCATCTTCTGCTTCTACTGTACCAATGGAGGACCATAATGCACAGTCTGCAGAGATGGCCGGTGAACAAGGAGCTCCAGAATCTTCAGTGTCGTCAGGAGTTACGGATGTAAAACCTGCCGAAACACCCGAGGCACAACCCCCTTCCGACTCTGCTTTACCACTGGAGGACAAGGATGCAGAGCCTGCAGAGGTCCCCGAGAAGCAAGTCGCTGTCGAATCCACTTCACCGTCCGAAGTCAAAGACGAAGACACTGTGGAGAAAGGGAAGAAAAAAGCGGATTCTGAATCTGCTTTGCCGTCGGAGGAGGGAGAGACTATGCAATCTGTACCAGCAGCTGATAAACCAACCGACTCTGCACCTATCGTACCATTTGAGAACACGAATGCGCAGACAGCTGACACAGTTGAAGAGCAGCAAAGTGGCGTTACCGACAAGCCCGCTGCCGGGGCGGAAGCCACGCCTGAGCTGACAAAAGAAGTCACGGAGGAAACTGACCAGATGGCGGCCGATGTGGCAGAGCTTGCACGACTGAAAGCATTGACCAGTAAGCAGCGCAAATCCAAGAAGAAGCGAATCCAAGAACTCGAAGACAGGGTCAAAGCGCGCTCCGAGGCCATAAAGGCTAGCATAGCTACCGACGAGACAAACCCGCAAGCTCCAGAGGGCACTGCAGAAACAACATCGCTCGAGCTTGCCATTTCCAGCGACCCTGGTGCACAAGCGGCTGTTGAAGTCGAGCATCAGGTTCCTTCCGATCTTGCTGGGGCGAGCGAAGAAACCGAAGCGCAATCCACCATTGTATCCCTGAAACAAGCCGCCGAACCCGAAGAGGCGCAACAAACAGAGGTTCCGATTGCGGAGAGTACTGAGGAGCCACTTCTAGTCGAACCCGCGGCCGAAGAAGCAGAAGTTGAGAAACTGGAAGCAATGTCCAAGAGCCAACAGGAGAAGAACGAGGACGGCACAGAAGAGCTGACGGGCAAGAGGGAAGCGCGCTTCGCAACTGCAGAGGCTATCGCAACGGGCGATACATCAACATCATCTCCATCCGAAGTGCCAGATGTGCTACCTACAGTTGAAGTCGAGGAATCGACCACCCAGGCGACTGCCGCCGCCGCAGAAGAGGATGCGCAGACCCCGGCTGCCAATGGGGAAGAAGCAAGTCAGGAGCCTGAAGAGATGGACACAGTAGCGGAGGCCGCCACTCAGACAAAGGAGAACGTTGCGAAGACAGCTGACCAAGCCGCGGAAGCCGACGCAGCAGCCGAGTTGGCAGAGCTTGAGCAGCTGAAAGCATTACCCAAGAACCAACGCAAGAAACCAAAAGTCAGAGACCGCATTAAAGAGCTCACAGCTAAGATCGAGGCTCGCGCTGTAGGTGCGGAGGCCCCGACGCCAACAACGACCTCCAAAGAACCAGATGTCCCAGCTTCAGTGGGAGTGGAAGAGAAAGTGACGGTGTCTTCTCCCGCCACAGAAAACCAAGATTCGCAATCTCTACTGGTGCTTGAGACGGACACAAGTCAGAATTTGGAGATTGAGCAGGCCAAACCAGCACTGGATGAGGAGCTTGCTAGGGAAACTGAAAAGCTAGCTTCAACGACAACCACAGCCGAACCCGCACAGTCTGTCAACGTTCCTACTATTTCCGATGAAGCCATTGCCGCCGAAGGCAGGGCAACTGTAGAACCAGTAGAGGTTCAAGACTCGCCCGAAGACCAGCCCGGGGACATACAGACGGAATTAGCTAGAGAACAGGAGCCTAGCAAGGTTGAGAGTCCACTAACTGCATCCGAAACCGCCGCGCCGGGGTCGAGTGGGCAAGCTGCGGGAGAGACAAGTGATACTGCCGCTGAGCCGGAAGCTGGCCCCGAAGGAGAAGCAGAAGCCAAAGCTGTCAGTGCAACAGAACAACAGACCGAGGACAAAGCTGAAGAGGCGGTTAAACCCGATTTACTCGGAGACAAAACGCTGGCACCAGCCGGCCAAGTGTCTCCTGAATCTGACGAGCAACCCTCTGAAGATACGGTCGAAGCAGCAGTCAAGGTCTCGGATACAGCCGCAGCCGACATAGCCGAGCTCAAAGGACTCAAGAAGCTCACCAAGAAAGAGCGCAGAGCGCCTGGTATAAAGAATCGGATTCAGGAGCTGACAAGAATGATTGAGGCTCGTGCTGCTATCGACGAAGAACAGGACCCTTTGCCCAAGGTCGATAATACACAGGACGCAACTCCGGCTGAAAACAATGCTACAGCCCTAGCAGGAGGACCGGCGACAGTCGGAACTGGTGACAGTGACGCACCAGTTATGCCTTCTGATGGAGAAATTACTGTGCCGTCCGAAGAGCCAGCCGCAGTCTCAATGCAGGAAACGGATGTAGCAGTTGTACCCGCAGCCCAAGAAGCAAGCCCCCCCGTCCAAGAATCAGTTGCCGTCTCCACCGACGACAAGGACATGCCCACTGTGCCTCCAATCGAAATGACTTCCGAGGTTCCAGCTGAAGAACCTGCTATAGCATCCCGTGGCAATGCAGATGCACCAGTTGAACGCTCAACAGAGGAAAGTCCCGACCCTGTCGAAGATGATCCAATCCCAAATTCTAAGCCAGATGAAGAGCAAGCCGACGTTCAAGTGGAAAAGTCTCGCAAGGATGAAGAGCCGGTGCAGGTCGAGACCATCGCAACAGAAGCCGCTGACCATCTTGCTCATGATACCGCGGAACCAACTGAGGCAGCAGATAAAGTCGACCCTGGAGCCATGGAAGACGAGAAGGAGCTTGAAAAACTGAAGGCTGTGCCCGCAAAGCAACAGAAGAAACGCAGAGAGCGCATCAAACAGCTCACAGAGAGGATCCAAGCACGTAAGAACGCCGCAGCGGCTGCTGCTGCTAGTGCCGAAGCGAGCCCGTCATCCGATAATACTACTACTGCCACGCAAGCTGTATCCGTGGTTGAAGCGCCAGCCGAGGAACCATCCCAGCCGGAAGGACTGGTAACGACTGACGAAGTGCCACAACAAGCCGGACAAGTCACAGATGCTCCTCGTGTAGCAGCAGAAACACTCGTCAAGCCCCCAGTGGAAGCATCAGTGGAAGTCCCCGGAGATGCACCAGTACGGGCACCAGGGGAGACAGCTGTCGAGTCCCCAGTGGAAGCGGTACCTGAAGCACCAGTGGAGGCACCCGCTGAGGTGTCGGTGGAGGCACCCAAGCCAACCCCTGACAACACACCTGACGCGAAATCCAAAGAAGCTGAGGCTGCAGCCGATGTTGAGGAGCTTAGATCTCTCGAGGCTCTGTCTGGCAATAGAAAGAAAAAGGACAAGAAGGTCCGGGACCGAATCAAGGAACTCAAAGAAGCCATTGCTGCTCGAGATGTTGCAGCCCATGCACCATCCGACAACGCAGATGCGCAGGCTGTAGATGGGCCATCGCAAGAAGCTCGTGGAGCGGAAGACCAGGGGCAAGTGGAAAGGGATGGGCCTAAGACGGGCGAAGACATTGTTCGTGTGTCTGAAGAACCGCCTCTTGAGACTTTCGAAGAGAATCCGATTGTTCAACCCGAGCCCTCGACAGAGGCATCTGAAGCTCAAGCCGAATCTGTACAGGAGCGCCAGGGTTCTGCTACAGCGAAGGACGACGCCGAGCCTAGCGTCGGACCAACGGTTGATGCGCCTACCACTCCTACTAGCACTGAAGTGCCTAAGGTGACTATCTTACCGGCGGTGTCTGAGCCATCAGCAGAAATACCGACTGCTACCGACAAGGCCACACTGGAAGATACTGACTCGACCTCAGCCTCGGGTAAGAAGGGCAAGAAGGGCAAGAAGAAGAAGAAGCAATCTGTCTCAGGCGACGACAAGGGTTCGGCTATGGCAGAAGCAATGCAGCCAAGCGAGGAGACTGCGCTCGCTTCAGAGCCCTTGACTCCCATTCAACCAAGCGAGCAAGCTGAACCTGACCCGACAAAGGAACCGCGATTGACTTCTCCAGACAACTCTACTCATACATCCGGGCAAACAGACATCAGCTCTCCTACTACAGATACACAGGATGCTCCAATCGAAGCAGAGGTGGTGGGAGAGGCTCCTACAGTGGAGGGTGCGGACGAAGCTGACAACAGTCCCCGGGCTGCAGACACTGACCCGGCTAACGAGGCATCTGCACCTCCTGCAGCGTCCATGGTAGTCAAAACAACGGAAAGTCAAGAAAAGGCTCGTTCAGCAACCACAGCACCAATAGATCGAGATCCCGCTGAGACCGACAAGATAGTTCCTGCGGCAGAAGACACCTTTCAGTCTGTTCAGGTGTCCAAGGGTGAGGATAGCTCAAGCTCGACGAAGAAAGGGAAAAAGAACAAGAAGAAAAAGCAGAGCGCGGTCATCCAGACCCCAGACTCCGTACCTGGCACGCTCGAACATACTGAGACCACCGCAATGCCAACTGAGAGTTCCGAGAGCAAAGATCTACCAGCTAGCAACGAACCCGTGAACAAGCACATCGACCCGGAGACACCCAAATTTGAATGGGCTTCCAAAGTCGGGAGTGCCTCTGACGACAACATTACGGTAGAGGGCCGAGACATAGTATCTACGGACGCATCTCTTGCCGAAGCGGCCGGCACCCCAAGTGAGGGGACACGATCTTCGGAGAATATGCCATTGGGCCAAACACGGGCTGAAGAGCTTTCACCAGCTGGTCAATCTGCCTCGGAAGAAATTGTTCCAACCCAAGCGCCCAGTTCAACTGAAGCGTCAATTGCTCAAGAGAACCTTGACCATGAAGACCCTAGCCAGACCGGCGTACCCCCTTCAGCTGAAGAGAATACCGCCGAAACCTCCGTCGCAGATGTCCAGCCCGTCTCAGAGACTCTTGTCTCTACTGACTTTATCACTGCCGAACTCCCAGAACCCCAAGATGCTGCAGCAGCCCAAGAGCCCTCTCCCGCAACGAACGCAGAGGAGACGGAACCTGTCGGCGACAGAGCATCAGCACAGGAAGCACCATACGGCGACCCTCCGAAAATTACAGCTGTGACCGACGAAGCGACGAGACAAGATATTGCTCAAATTTCCACCCCTCTTGTTTCAAGTGAAACATCTGCTATTCAGCCATCTCACGAGCCTCCAAGCGTCGAGTCATCTCTAGAGAAAGATGGAAATGACAATGAAGCCGTATCCCAAAACGACCAGGCAAAAGAAGACATGTCGCCTGAAGGCTCAACTGAGGTCAAAAGCATAGCCGCGTTGGAGGGAGACGAGACATCTGCACCCGAAACTGCAAAGCAGGGCTCCGTGTCCAAGCCTGCCCCGACCAAGAAGGGCAAGAAAGACAAAACAAAGAAGAAGCAAAGGGGCGGGCTTACCCAGGATGATTCTGTCAAAGATGAGTTCCCCCAGGAGCGAGCAGCACTCAAAGATGCATCTGAGGAGGATCAACTCCAAGGCACAGCGCGAGCGGCGCCCTCACAAGAACAATCGAAGGAGAGTGAAGATATATCTCCAGCCGCCGAAAAAGTGCCTGGTCCAGACTCACCGCGGCATATGGAAGTGGAACCTGAAGCTTCCGTCATCGGCCCTGAACCCGCTATATCGTCCACAGAGGAAGCCATCGTGCCCTTGCTGCGGGAGACCCTGATACCAGCAGAGCAGGAGCAGCTGCACTTGGATGCTGGCCTTGCAGAAACCGAGGTACCCAAAGTCCAGAATGAGACCTCTGTGGATGCTCCTTCCACAACCGACCCCAAGTCCAATGAACAAACTGGAGTGGAAGTCGTGAGCGAGCCACCTCAGGAAGCACAGACTGTTGGGCCTTCATCTGGCATGGAAAGCGAACTGGCTAAGTCAGAGGAGCAGCCAAGCGAAAAGGTAGACGAAGCATCAGCTCCTGAGTCGCAAGCAATCGCGGAATCAGTTGCATCTGGCAAACTGGCTAACGTGGATGACAAGCCTTCTGAAGCCAACGAAATCGAGCCTGAACCCGCGAGCCTAGTACAAACCACCTTACAGACAACCGAAGAAGTGGTGGTTGACAAGCCGGATTTGTCCACAGACAACTCTCCTCTACAGGCTTCAGGGGACACAGGCGTCGCTCAGGAAGAGGGTGAAGCCCCAACTCAAGATGCGACAGTAAATTCGCCCAAAGTATCAGATACTTCAGTCCCAATGCCGGATGTGACATCGACCGAGAGCGCCGATGCGCCTACAAAAGCCGGGGAGCCGGCGAGCACGGATAGCCAACCTGAAGTTAGCGGGGGTCTGGAGGAAGCAATCAAAGAGGAGATAGAACAAGAAGCCTCCATCGAGCAGCAACGACAATCTGCACCTCAAGCTGCGGGAGCTGAAGGTGATCAAGAAGAACGAGAGACGGGCCCGACCACGATGGAAGCGGACAGCTCTCCAGCACCACAACAAGCAGAGGTTGTCCTGGAGGAAAAGGCGCCGAAGGTGGATACCGAATTGGAATCGAAATCGAGTAAGAAGTCGAAGAAGGATAAGAAAAAAAAGAAGCGAGCCAGCCAGGTCAGCTGGGAATTAGGACCAGAGGCTGAGATTGGGCATCTCCCAGAACAACAGCTGTCAGAGCAGACATTTGACGAGAAAGCGACATCTACCGAACCTGCCAAAGAAGACATGGACAATAAACCAGAGGCGGTAGAAGTCGAAGGCGGCCCTTCCGAGGTTCTGCCAAGTGAGCAGTCTCAAAAGACTCGTCAAAATCAGATGGATCGGGAATTGGAATCAACAGAAAGTGAAACACGGCTTGAAGAGCCAAAGTCATTGCCGCCTCCAGAACAAGAACGAACTTCTGACATGCAACTGGATGATCAATCTCTTGCCGGGGACAAGCAAACGAGCTTACACGACTCTATCAACCTTGACGACACTCTCCACGAAACCGAAACCACCTCCAGCCGGAAGCCAGAGAACGAGAATAACAAACCTGAGCCACCAGACCAAGGAACCGATCCTACAATCACTGCGTCTCTTGACACTCCACCAGGCCCTGAACTCCTCGAGCAGACCATGGCAGATACTCCCAGGGAACCCACCGATGCGCCATCCACCGAGACAACCGAGCCGATGCGACAGGATGAACAACCATCCGAGGGCGCACTCCGCGAGGTTAGGCCCACAAAGAAGTCGAAGAAGGACAAGCGTAAGGCCAAAGAACAGGCTGCCGCAGCTCAAGTCGAAGCCAAGAAAGGAAAGCCAGAGCAAGAAAAACGCATCGAGAGCGAGCCGAATGCGCGGGATGCAATCTCGATGCCAATGGAATCAGACACGGGAGCCACAGAGACACTAATCAGTACTCGTGTCCAGTCGCCAGAGGTCGCCATTTCTTCTCAGGAAGAAGCTATGAGTGCAAAGGCTCAAGCAGATGCTTCGGATGTTGCAGCCCCAGAAACTCAGTGTGAAGTGACACCGGATGCCAGCCAGAAACCCCCCGACGGCCAACTAGTCGAGTCAAAGGCTGAAGAAAAGGATTCGAGCAAGGCCCAGACATCCGAAACTTCTGTCGATTTCTCCGAACCCCATCCGGAACTGCAACCAACCACTTTACAGACTTGGGACTGGTCTAGCATAGACAATGGGACTCCCGCCGCACCAAATTCAGAGGCCGTATCAGCGCCGAAAGATCTCTCAGAGCCGACCCAGTTTGCTCAGGGAGATGATAGCTCACCCACCACAAGTCCACAGCGTCCAAACGACCAGGCGACAACTACTACTAATGAGCCCGCCGAGAAAGCGCCTACACCAGCCGAACCGGGACCTGAACTTGCAGACCTCGCCGCTCGCAAAAAGTCAAAAAAAGATAGGAAAAGGAAGAAAGGCGCCAACCGAGCAGAGTCAGAACCATCAACTGGAGCACGAACACCGCTTTCACAAGATACCGAGAGCCGTGATGCTGCTACCGAGGAACCCGACACCGCTCGAGAGATAGAAATCCTCAAGGAGTCCACACCGGGTAAAAATACTCACGAAGTCCTGGGTCCGCCAGAGGCCCGAATGCCGGTAGATGCCACAGAAAAGACTGAGGTACACAAGTCAGTAGCCTCTATTTCTCGACCCTCCACACCTCCATCAGGCCCCCAAGCGTCTCTCAATGATGACCTGACTCCGGCGCAACTCAGCACCCATGTTGAGCGCGAGCGTTCGTTCGATCAATCAACGCAGCCTGACAAGGAATTCAAAACCAACGAATCCAAGGACGAGGCTGCCACAGCAGAGGCCCTTCGTACCATGGCAACTGAGACGCCAGCGCCTCGATTAGCTGAACCATTCTCTGAAATGGCAGACATAGTTCTTACGGACGTTCACTCCTCGACCGACTCCTCCGGCGGAGGAGTTGAGACGGGACACGCTTCAGACCGACCTCTAAGTCAAGAAATCACCCGCATTCAAACAAGCAAGGAATCCAGATCAAGTGAACTCGCCTTGACCAAGCCAAAGGATGAGGAAAGGAAGAAGGGGAAGGAACGTGCAATCGAGAAGCAGCAGAGTGTAGGTACCGCGAAATCAGCTGCTGTTGGAGAATCCAAAAAAGGGAAAGCGAGGAAGGAAAAGGACGGAGACAAGACAGCGTCCAACGACAATAACGTATTTGAAGACCTTGGACCGGATGCGACTTTAGAGCCTCCGGCGCTAGAACAGGCTACAACGACGGATGTCGATTCTAGGGGTGACGGGCTTGGACTCGTCACAGCAACGAGTACGCAACAGGGGCAAGCATCACAACAACCAAGTGGACCAGAACCCAGCGAGCTACTGCCCAACTCACCTGTTCGTCAAGATGGTCGAGCAGTTGACGAACTCGAGAGCCCAGTCGAAGGTCGAAAAGTTACACCAGAACTACCAAGAGCCGTAGTTGAAGACTCAACTACCATGCAACCAGAACATGCAGATCCGTTAGTAGGCCAGGATAGCTGGGATGACCTGGACACCTCGGAGCAGTTAGACGAGCCGGTCAAGAGAGACGTACTGTCCGAGTCATTTTCACCCTTGGTTCCGCCGCCTCGAACTCCCAGCGCGCTAAACTACGGACGTGCCTCGCCATGGAGCTTACCGCCCGTGGAAGAAGAACCTGGGGAAGACCTTGAGAAGGAGCAGGGATGGGGTGGCCATGCCAAACCCCGGCCGCCATTCGAAGCAAATAGGGATAGTGGGTTCGTTGCAGACTCTCCGAACCCACAGCGAGGCAGCCTGGGCCACAGGGACGAGGTAGGCCAGCGCGACAGTGGCGTGCACATGCGTGACTGGACCGAGACGGCACCTGCACAGGACGAGGCGACAGCACTGTCAAGGATGGTTGGCGAGAGCAGTGGTCCGCAGACTCCGCTACCGACCGAGAGAAGATCGAGACGATCCTTGTTCGACGCCAATACCCCGAAACTCGACACGCCCTCGCCGGGCAGAGGGTGGGATCGAGATACAACACCAACAAAGTCGCAATCAGCTGCTGACGAAGAGCCTGTAAAACGGACGACCACGCCGTTGAAGCCGCATCCACGGGCAGCCAAGTACCAAGAGTTGGCGACATCGGGCAGTGCGGGCGCGGCTTTGCTTACACCACAGCGCCAGACTCAGAGAAGCGTGTCAGACAACCTGAGCGATATCCACCGGGGGACAAGTCCGCGGATGGAAAGCGAGGAGCGACGGTCGGCTTCAGGCCTCTCACGCTTCCGAACGCCTGAGCCGTTGCGAGGATTCAGGCCTGACAGCCCAGGCAACCACAGCCTCCACAGTGTGCATAGCATCCGTAGCCTGCGCTCTTCGGGCACCAACACGCCGCCCCTCCGACGCGTGGACCGGCGAATGAGCGGCGACCTGAGAGCCCTCAGCCACAACCAACCCTCAGGCCCCACTCCCAGCCTCCCAGGGCCCACCAAGGACGGCTCCTCCGCCAAGGTGCTATCCACTAAAGCATCCACTAAAGAAAGCACCAAACGGGATGTCTCTGACCGCCAACTTGAAACTGCCGCTACAAGTACGGCTTCACACAGCACCACCACCACTCCTGTTGCCAACGAAGGCCGTGTCCGCGCCAAGGACATGACCGACGTATATGTAAGTGTCGCCAACAATGGCTGATTGAATTGAATTGATTATGCGAAGACTCGATTGCTGACTCGACGTCCCCCGGTTTCCAGGATGGCTACGGCGAGGGCCGCATCGGCTCTCCTCGATCGCCGACAAGGCCGCCCAGCATGCGACGCCGGCAGAGCATGCAGGTGCTCGAGCTCGAAAACAAGGTCGAACAGCTTCTGGCCGAGAACAGGGCCCTTTCCGACGCACGAGCCCAGGCTGAGCGGAGCATGAGCCAGCGCAACACATCAGCTCTCTCCGAACGCGATGCCGAAATCGAGAGCCTCAAGGCGTCGCTCCAATGGCTACAGAAAGAAGTCACACGTCTGACCGAAGTTAACGAGGGCCTGCAGAGCGCCAACAGCCTCCTTGCTGTGCAGCACAACGAGAAGTACAGCCGACTGGAAAGCCAGCACCAGACAACCTCGCGTGAGTTGGAAGAACATCGGGACGCCAAGGACCAGTACGCCCGAGCACTGCAAGACAAGGACGCCGAGATCGCCCAGCTCCGCGACCAGCTCGAGGCCACAAAGGAACAGATCCGAGAGATGCAGAAGCAGATACTGGCTGCCAAGCCTCCCGATGCCGAGTTCCTCAAACTTCGGGACGAGGATTATTTCGATCACCGATGCCAGCAGCTCTGCGCTCACGTGCAGCAATGGGTGCTCCGCTTCTCCAAGTTCTCCGACATGCGCGCGTGCCGTCTTACCAAGGAGATCAACGACGAGAAGATCATCGACAGGCTTGATAACACCATCCTCGACGGATCCGACGTCGACGAGTACCTGCGCGACCGAGTCAGGCGTCGCGACGTCTTCATGTCCATGACCATGAACATGATCTGGGAGTTTGTCTTCACCCGCTACCTCTTCGGCATGGACCGAGAGCAGCGCCAGAAGCTCAAGTCTCTCGAAAAGCTCCTGACCGACGTCGGCCCGCCCCACGCCGTCCGTCAGTGGCGGGCCGTCACCTTGACTCTCCTCTCCAGGCGGCCAGCCTTTGGTGATCAGCGCAACCAAGACACCGAGGCCGTCGTCCAGGCCGTTCTCCAGGCCCTATCGGTCATCCTGCCACCGCCGGCCAATCTAGAGGCACAGATACAATCGCAGCTGCGCCGCGTCATGCGCGAAGCCGTCGACCTTTCCATCGAGATGCGCACCCAACGAGCCGAGTACATGATGCTACCTCCGCTGCAGCCCGAGTACGACGCCAACGGCGAGCTCAAGCAGACAGTCGCCTTTAACGCAGCGCTCATGAGCGAGCGGTCCGGCGACTCGTCTACCACCAATGAAGCGTACGAGGCCCAGGGCGCCATTGTCCGTTGTGTGCTCTTCCCCCTCGTCGTTAAGAAGGGAGATGACAACGGCGTGGGCGACGACGAGATCGTCATCTGCCCGGCCCAAGTACTCGTCGCCAAGCCGCGGCGGTCCACCATCAGGATGGTGACACCCTCGTCTGACGCTGGCGGCGTCCCTCTCTCCCGTGGTGCGACTCCCTCTGCCTTCGGACAGTCCTCCACTTCGCTCAATATGACCGATGCTCCTTTAACTCCCGAGCCTGAGTGTATATAAGAGAGCTGCACACACACACAAAAGAATATAACACACAAAGAAGAAGAAGAAGAGGAAGAAGAAACACGAACACGAAAAGAGATGAGTGGATCATGGAGTACATAAACTCAGAACGTAACTATTGATGAAGTCTTTTTCGTCGTCGTTGCCTTGGGGAAGAAAAAAGAGGGGACATTTTGGGGTATTAACGTCACAGCAAGGCGTTGTCTTTTTTTCTTCCAAAAAAAAAACAGATTACCGGGGTTTGGGCGTTTTTGCTGGATGATTTATTTTTCCTCCTTGTCTCTTTTCTCTCTCTCCCTGTTTTTATTTTCTCGTGGCTTTCGAACTGAGGGGCTTGTCTGGCATTTTTGCACTGCCCTGTCTTGTCTGCGTTCTTGCATGCGTGCGATCAATGGCACTGGAGACTTTTTTCAGTTTTAGCTTCTATCTATCTAGTATCTAGAGGCACGGAATGAATGAATGAATGAGACATGACCGACCATGACATTAAAATCGGAATCAAATGAGAGGACCGTCAATTAATATTATAACCTTAGTGTTGTCTTCGTTCCCGGGAACCTTGGATCCCTCCCGTCTTTACCGTAGTCTGTCCTGCCGCATTGCCTGTTGTAGATAAGAGACACTTTTTCTACAGCTCTTTTCAAAGTAATGAGAGAAACCTGGCAAGAAAATGAGCAGAAGGAGCAAATCAAAAGCAAATGATTAAATGTTTTGTTTTTTATTGTTGATCTCTCCGTCTCTAACAACTAGCTAGCTAGCCTCTAGGCAGATCAGACAAACATATCGGAGACCGAAAACCAACGCAACAAAAAACGGTTTGGGGGGGGGGGGGGGGGGGGGGGGGGGGGGGGGGGGGGGGGGGGGGGGGGGGGGGGGGGGGGGGGGGGGGGGGGGGGGGGGGGGGGGCGGCGC
>MU281011.1:0-25845 GCA_022385605.1 Xylariaceae sp. FL0594
TATGAGGAAATCTCTGTCTAGCAGAGATTCTTTCTCTCCTTGTGCAATAACAATAAGTCATTACTGGACCCCCCCAGCAGTGTGAGCTGTGACAAGTACTGCGTGCAGGACGTGCACTACCTGCCGCGTCTCTGGGATCACTACAATCGCAAGCTGACCCCCAGCTGGAGAGCCAAGATGGAGGCGGCGACCAAGGCTCGCGTGGCAGAGTCCCAGTCTCCGACTTTCACTCCGAAAGGAAAGCACATGACATATGCCCCTGTGGGATGGCGGCTGCTCCGGTAATACCTACGCCGCCGAAATTCACACATTTGTCTCATAAATTGCTCCCATGAGAGCAGCAGGGGGAGATCCGTGATCGAGTTAATTATATGAAACGAAGAGGTTGATAGGGGTATTCTGTTCGAGCCTTTAAAGATAAGTGTCACATATAAAATGTGGTATAAGACCTCTCAATAATGAGACCGTGAAAATCTAAGTGGTTCCTTCTTTTTATTGCATTTCCCGACAAATTTTATGTAGAGATCTTCAGTGTAAAAGGTATCTACCGTCTACCTACGTAAGGGACCCCCCTTTTCTTAGCAGAGTGTCAGCACTCTGCATTATAAGGTTAATGCCAGATTTTTAACACCCTACTGCATGCATGTTATTACGCAGTTGAATAAACTTCATTTTATACACGTAAAGCCATTTCTAGCTTCCCCTGCGGACGTCCTTTGCCCTTGCGTTTTTCGAACACTACTCCGAATATATCTTCCTATATTGCAGTACATTCTGCTACATTTTGCTAACAGAGCTGCAGCGTTATATTATGCGCAGCATAGTTGGGAAGACAACATTGTAAGTTCTGAGAAGGCTAAAACTTAAGTTTTCAGGTAGTACGATGTCAAAACCTCCTATCCCCCCGGGCATGTATACAACATACTGTCGACATACTGGAACTAAAGTGTTATAAAACCGACTTCCCCCTCTTAAGTAGTCTGCGACAGGGACTTACCTTCCCATGTCACCACCACGCCTAATTACGCAGTTAGTTTTACTCTACAATACGAGGAACTCGTTGGTTTCATTCATTTGTACCTAAATCCTGTAATGCGCCGGTTGGCCGAGCCTCCCAGGTAGTGTTCGTATGTATTATATAGGCGGCCGCACGGCCGACTCGTTATCTGTGTTCCATCTCATCTCAATAATACAAGAAAAAAAACAAGCAGCTAGGTTAAGCAGCAACCGGCTCACCGTAAGATATTTCATAACAAACTGAATCAACATATTCCTTCTCATGTATTATTTGAAGTGTGCGTATGTGCAAAGCAAAGCGCTCGCTTAGGTATTGAGATGGAACGCACATTATGAGGCGGCCAGAGGCCGCTCATATGATACGCACATCACCTGGGAGGCTCAGCTAACTGGCGCATCTACAGGATTTAGATAGCAGTGAATGAAATCAACGAATTCCTCATATTGTAGGCTGCGTAACTGGCGTGGTAGTGGCATGAGGAGTCTATGTCTCCTAAGCAGTCTATAGCTATAGATAATTACACTGGAATCTCCACATATGAATCCATCGCGAGATGCAATAAAAAGAACCTTGGTCTCACTTCCACGATCTCAGTATCGAAGCTGTGAGTCACGGAATAGGGGCTAAGCTAACGGGGTCCGAAGTGGTTTTCCTTTAACCGCATGACACTGTGTAAGTGGAGGAGCGCGGTGTCATGCGGCCCAGGACAGCTTGTATGATAAATCAAAAAAAAAAAAAAAAAAAAAAAAAAAAAAAAAAAAAAAAAAAAAAAAAAAAAAAAAAAAAAAAAAAAAAAAAAAAAACCACCCGCCATGCCGCTCATGATGAGGATTTAAAGACGAGAAAATGGATGTATACAATGAACAATATTGGAACAAGTCGATGCGCGCGCGTGTGTGTCAGGAGTCTAGTGACCACCAGATAACCCCCAAGTTAACTATCCCGAAGGTCTCTACACCTAGGTTTCAACTCAATCAGGACATCTAGGCCGTCCATAGAAGAACGTTGCTAGCGAGGGGAGGGAAAAGGATACAATCGGGTCACTCTGGTATATCAAACTGGATGCCTCCTTCATGGCCGTGCGTGGTGTCTTGGATCAGCCTTAAGCCTATCCTCTCAACCTCTTCCGATATCCGCGTGAGGTCGTCCTGAGACCACGGAAAGGGGCGATGCCGATCCCAGTTATAGGAAATCTGCATCACCTTGAGATCGGGGAATCTCGACTCCTTGACGGCCGCGAGACCATCGAGTACGCGCCTCAGAGTTGTAACCGCGTCTTCCAACTGCCCTCCCACCACCCAGGCCAACTCGGAAACCGTGGCGGGGACGAGACCGTAGAGGACCTGCTCGGTCACGTCCTCTGTTGCCGTGTCGTCCCTTTTCCTCATCGCGAGCTGGAGAGGACATTGGAACTTCTTCAAGGCTGTGAAGCGACGCATCGACGCTCGGCCGGGCGTGAGGGGACAATGTGAATGATATGCATAGAGAGACAGCTGTTCCAGGTGGCTTCCTACACCCGACCCGATTGCCTCGATCAGGCTGCAAACGTCCCACTCTTGGCCGCCAGGGTTCTCTTCCGAGGCGTGGACGTACGCGAGGACCCTCAGACGTTGCGTGTGGTTGAGGAGCTCGGCCATAGCAACGCTGTCGATACGACAGTAGTAGAAATTGACGGCTTCGAGGTTCTCGCCATAGTGGCTGTAGGGGTCAGGGGGCTCGAGCAGCATGCGCTCGGTTCCCAGCGCGCGACAGCCTTGTGCCATGAAGAACCGAACGTTGGGCAGGGCGAGGAAGGGCACCGACGTTTCCAAGTTTCCAGTTGGTGCCTGCCAATTAATCCGATCGTACGGCTTGAAGTGGGTAACTCGGGCAAGACTACGTTCCCTTTCCACAGCACCGGGCTGCCTTGCCTCGCTGACGATGGCTTCCAGGAGCTTGTCCGTCTCTTCCACAGGTTCCCATTTGTGCGGAAGCTCGAGATAGTGCACGTTTGGCAAGAGTGTTAAGAGGAATATAGCGGCGTGCTGCGAGTAGTACGGGAGCTTGGGCCACTCGTCGTATCGAAGTACTCGCGCATAGAACTCCTTCCAGTCCAGTCCGGCTCGTGCTAGGTATCGCGAAGTGGCGAATAGCTCGATCAGTGGCCCGCCGTCGTCCACACTGGGCATGTCCGGAGGCATCCTAGCACGGTGAGGAGAGTCATCCTGCGTTAAGTCTGCCCGTTGGATGTAGCGTGCCACTATAGGCTTGACGGCGATGCGAATGATGGCCTCGATTGCTAGATAGATAGCCGGGTTTATGTGTCCCACCGCAAATGCTTTGTCCCTGTATATAAAATAATCGAATTCCAGCTTGAGCTGGTTATGCAGTTCGATGTACCGTGTACACAACTCATATAGTTTCTTGCAAGTCAGTGCCAGACTCTCGAAGCCTTCTGGTAAAGTGTGTTGGATGATCTTGTCAACCAGCTCGACGGGTAGATGTAGGAGATTGAAGGTGGTGGCAATGAGTGTGGTAATGTATACTTCTTAAGGTAGGGAAAGAACAATTGTTAGATGAAATGGAAAGGTTTTGTGAGCAGAGATTCGGTCGGAAGTTGCAATTTGGAGTACCTTCCTTGATAAAGTCTTATGACTTGTCCCACCTGTTGCAGCCTGGAGGTACAGATCTAAATATAACTTAACCGTTGGGTCTCGAGGACAGGCCACAGCAGACCGCAGTTGCGCCTTAAGGAAGTATTCAGCTGGTCTTTTCAACCGATTTACGGCCGACTACACCACTTTTTTAAAGCAGCACACATCATTTCCGCCACAGGAGGCATCTCGCGAGTCGCAACCACATCTCGGCAACCAAATTTAGACTATTAGTTGCCAGTAAATAATCTCATATATAGTATGAAGGTTCAACTTTCCACTTTTGGTACGTCATTCTGGAATCTGTTGGTCATCTTTGCTAGTGTCATCCTACCGCAGTTTGATCCCAATTTGGGATTCTCAAACATGGACCAGCCGCCGCCAACTTGCATCAATATGAGGCTCCAGCCTCTGAGTGTCACCAAGACCCGAAGCCTTGCCAGGAGACGAGGTCTTGTACAATCAACGTCTCACTCTTGAACCACCATACTCTGCTCTGTGCCACACTGGCCACCACGACTCTGCAGCGCTGAGAATCCTGAGATCTATATTTGGATTTACGACAGCATCGATGATTTGACATTTATAAGAAACCTATGACGCAAAGTGAAAATAATGAAGGGCCAGAGATCTATAAAGCGCGTGTCCTCTGGATGCTTTCCACGAGCGAAAGAAGAAGGGTCACAATCACGGAATCCTCTTCTCGCCATCCAAGCTTCTTGATACGCCTGTTATATCACATATAACACATCTAAATCATGAAAGCCCATTTCCTCTTGACGCTTCTCCATGGCCTTTCGGCTGTTCATGCACATCTGCATCCGCGTGCGGATGCGGATGTATGTGTGGGAGCAATCGAGGACAACGAGGGAGACGCATTGACCGCACCTACTTCCGACAGGACGGCAAACATTGGAGCTGAATTCGAGACGCCCGTTTTGTGGCTCTCGAATACTGCATGTAGCAAGGACGACACTGACTCTGCAAAGAGAAAAATTGTTGCCGGACGCTCAGGGCCGAACTGGATGTTGACAGCCGACACTGTGGGCACACCAGGAAAGCCACAGCTGGAATACGTCCTGGATTGTACAGCCATCAAGCTCGGAACTGGAGATGCTGCCAGAGCCGGTGCTGCCGTCGCCGCCGACCTTGTGAGTGAACTGAAACCCTGCCCTTCTCGCCCCTGATCACTGTAACGCTGATGTGGCCAGGCCGCTTGGCAACCTTGGAATACGGGGGACACGAATAACATTGAAGTCGAGGACAGTCCATGTAACCCCTGGAGTCTTCCAAAATCTATACGCCGGGGCACGGATCCGGGACTCGTCGAGTGGGCGGCCCAAATCACCGCTCCCATGCCGTTGGAGGGATTGTATAGCCTCATGGGAGAGGAAGCAAAGGGTGCCCCGAATCTTAATATCATCAACGGTGGCGAATCTCGACGCACAAATGGAGGAAAGCCAAATCTTGTCTTCGTCACCACGGACTTCTTTCAGGCCACTCCCAACGGCATGACGCCCAGCACTGTTACCGACGATGTGCTCGGATTCTGCTCCTTGGTTCTGACGTATGCGAAAGGCGCGAAGGCCCTGCTCCTGCCAGACCAAAATCCTAAGCTTCTCCTGAATTTCATGCCTCTCACCGAGTTCATCACCATGTTTCAACAAGTCAAGTCCAAAATGCCGGGCGACCTCTTCACTCTCTTCAACACCCTCGCGTGTTATACTTACAACATACAAACAAAAAAAGACCCAGTATGTAGCCAGAGTGATAGTCTCTACACTGCAGGCCAAGATTAACGCCCGTTTAGGTTGGATAGAAACTACTGTTCGGGAAGCCTAAAGGCGCCCGTCCCCAACGGCCAGTTCGCCGCATTGACATATACGAGCACTTCTGCGAGTATGAATATAAATACCTGGTAGGTTTGGCCTGCACTGGCCCGAGGAAATCACGACTGAAATGTTGAAAACAGGATCGATGGCATCGGAGCCGGGAGCGGTGGCAAAGACGCCCTGTCGGTGTTTGATGAGAGCATCGATGGCTCCATTGGAGGCCTTGGAACAGTAACGGAGAACATGTTCAACTCCCAGCGGGCTGTGCCCATCTTCGAGTTTCGAGATCTCCCAACTTACTTTACTAAAGACCTTGAATCATTCATGTGAGAGGTAGATTCAGCCGTCCAGGCGCTCCACGTCCAGTTCGCCAACGTTCCCCAGAAGAAGATGAAGAAGAAGCGCGATGTCCCCGTTCCCGCCAGCTGCTACAGCGATGAGCAGACTACTAGTACTGCTGCACCAATCAGTTCTGCAACAGTCAGTTCTACGACGACGACTACCGTCCCAACGACCACCACTTCAAGTTCCGCACAGAGCTCACAGCCGCCTGCTACCATCACCCCAGCCCCGGCGCCTTCTTGCGATCTCTATAACCAAGACACGGATCAGGGCGTCACGCAAGCGTACTGCCTATGTGACAGTTCTATCACGCTCAGCCCCTTAACGACAGTCACCGCGTATTCCGAAAGTTGCGCCTACAAATCCATCCCCACGGGCACCCAGTTCACGGAGAGCGTGACCACCATGAGCCAAGTGTGGACTTCGAACTGCGCCGCCTGCACGCTCGCCGGCGGTCTCGCGGATGCCCCGACGTGTACGACGGTATCCGGCTGTACCCCGACCGCGGCCCCGACCCCCACGATGGCGGCGTGGGTGGGCAATCTCTCCACCATCGAGATCGGAGACGCCGAGGACGGAAACGGCGGCAAGGACCTCGCCTCGGAGATGTTCACCAAGCTGAAAGGCATGTGCGACGGATCGCGGTGCAGAGGGGATCACGCCGAGATGGATAACGTGGAGACGGTCGTTGCCGATGGAGAAGAACCCCTTAAACCGGCCATGTACCTCCAAACTGCAACATTGTGAGTAACCTTGGCCCATTACTGACCGACCCTCCAACACATGACTAACGCGGGTGGATTGAACAGCGATACCCAGGACACGCTAGAAAAGATGTTATTCGTCGGGATCTCCTCCTGGATCGCCGCGCTCAACGACCCCACCTTGCAGCTCTGCAAGAACGTCACGTACGAAGCCGAGGCCGACGAGACTGGCTCCGGCTGCGGGCAAGGCCCGATCCCGACGTGGCGCCTTCGGAGGAAGTTCCGCAGCGACACTGGCGAGATATACTGGGAGCGCAGTGGCCTAGCGGCAGAGGAGCGGAGGCTAAAAGAGCGCTGCATCGACAACTGTGGTCAGCCCCCGATCTGCCACTATGAGGCACGCATATGCAGTGCGCCAAATGAGATCAGTAAGTCTTAATTTCCGTATCTACTCCTTTCCTTTCCTGATTCTTCAATTATTTTAAGTGAGACTGTCTGGAACTTATTTATTTTTTTCCCACCCCGCCGTCGTCCTGCCGCGTGGAGACGACCCCTATGGCAACCGCCTCAACATCGGCGTCACGCTCGATAAAATCGACGACGGCTTCTCGTGCGAGGACGTCACCGCCGCGCTGACTGCAGCGATCACTGTCCTGGTCCCTGAACTGCTCGAAATTGACGCCATCGAGGGGGTCGAGCTCGAAGCTGTCTGTGGTGTTTTGGGATTAGAATGATATATATCCTGTAGTTTAACCTCTAAATGTTGGCGATATATAAGTATTAAAATCACTGTTAAGGTGGTTAGGATAGAAGCGCAAGTACTAGGTAGGGTCTAGAAATAACATCAAGGGTCGCCTCATCCCCGCGACTACCGATCGTATGTGAAGCGCCTAATTTCGCACACCGGTTCGAAGCGTCTGCGGAAAGCAGTCCAATCACTGGAGTGAAGCCTAGTGAATGCTGGAACGCAGCCCAGGCAGCCTTGCTGTCCCAATACACCATGCACAATAAGGTGAAAGATGGAGCGTTGGACTGTTGTGGCCCCCACTCGACGGCACAGCAGCCAGGAATGGAGCGAACGTAATCCAGTGTGACATCCCATAACATTCGGGCCGGCCTAGATGTGTCGCGGATGTCGATTCCCGGCTTCAGAGGGAACTCGAGAATGCTCAGGATCTGGGTCGGTCTGCCCTCCTCGTCCGCGCCTCCCTGACCCTCGACGGGAAAGCGGGTCCAGAGCACGCCATCGATTGCAGGGCCGAACAGGGCCGGAGCAGGCATTCGCGCTAATCTTTGTTGCCCTGGCTTACAGCAGCCCCGTGAGTGGACTGTGAGCCACCATCAAGGCCTCGAACAGCGTGGTCGTCCGACTTCCAGTCCCGAGCTCGATCAGTGTGAAAAGGGAATGCGAGGCGGAGAAGATACGACATGCTCAACACCGCCTAATATGCGGTGGCAGCCTTCCTGTCGTGTCTCCCAGGCGCGGTCTGGTCAGCGCCAGTCAAGGGCAGTGAGGACTTGCTTGGTCGCAACAAGTCAAGTTAAAATGCGGGGAATTCTATTTATCAAATATAACTTTTTCCCCCGTGTTTTAAAATGTCATTATGGCCTACCGTTAGACGCTTTACTGCTGTACACTGAACCTCCATGAAAGTCATGACGGAAATGCAATAAAAAGAAAAAACAACTTTTCGGCCCGAGACCCCTGAACCCTTATTCTCAACGTCTCACATTCAGTTTCCATTTCAATGACAGCAGACGTGCCTAGGTCAGCGAGCGCTACCAGGTCAATTACAGCAAGTTAAGATCGCAACAAATGTTTTGGCAAATTTACTGTGTGGCCAAGTGTGGCCGTGCCCGGCTCTCTCCCCTACAAGGTCGAACCGGCATGGTACGATGCATCCAGGGCAGAACAGCAAGGGCCTCATAGTTATTCAGTGTCGGTAAGTGGTTCTAAATCAGTATCCTTGGGCAGTTCAGATGATAGACATAGCGTGCCATGGGGCTCCCTCTCATATGCACCTAAACCAGGTTGAATCCTTCCAGCTCCGAGCAGGGAGGAAGGTCTAATTTAAGAGTCGGACCTCGGAGCTATGGGACACGTTCGTTACAGCAGATGGCCATCTGAGGCGGACAGCGTTGCATTGGCTAAAAATACTTGATACAACCTTTCAGTATATAGGTTCCAAGGTGTGTATCTCAGCTTGACTGTGGGCCGTGGCCATGGACTTATGGTCATTGGTCGATTCGCCTCACGTGTAATAGCTCCGAGCGAAGAGCTGCCATGCATTTCAAGACTAGGAAACTCTGGCATCTTTTTGTCGTTGTTGTAGCTCTAGCCGACATTTTAGGTTTGGCTGCGTGGACCGATCCTGTTTCTGACCTCAATTTGACACTCCACGGCCGTTTAATGCAAGCGTCGCCGTGGGCCGAGCCATGCTATGCTGGCCCAAATAGCACCGCGTGTGCAGCCATTCGGACGGCCTCACCTTCACTCCTATTACGCACCCAGCAATACCAGGGGTTTGAGAACTTTCAGAGCGAGGCTTGCATAGCGAAGCCAGAGAACCAATGCCCACTACCCGATCTCGGCTCCGCTGGTGAAGCTACCGGCTCATGTAAACAGGGCCTAGTGTCCCCTCACTATGTTGCGGTGGCATCAGCAGCTGACGCGCACACTGTCTTCTCGTACGCACGCGCTCACAAGATACAGCTCTCTGTCAAGAACACAGGACACGACTATGCTGTACGCAGCAGCCGGCGCGGCTCTCTGGCGCTCTGGACCAGAAACTTGCGAGACATGGTCTTTCATCCGTCTTTCACTCCGCACGGCTGTTCCAGCCTTGTGAGAGATGCCGACAGCCACGAAGAGGCTCACCAAGCAGCACTCACACTTGGCGCCGGAGTCGATGCGGACGCCGCCCTTGTGTTCGCCCACGAACACGGCGTCGTATTCACCGCCCCGAGCGCCGGCTCGCTCGGCGCGTCAGGCGGCTGGCTTCTCAACGGCGGACACAGCGCTATTAGCAACACATATGGGCTTGCCGTTGACCGCGTGCGACAGTTCGCCGTCGCCACGGCGGATGGTGAAACCCGAATTGCGAACCGGTGCACCAACCCGGATCTCTTCTGGGCGCTACGCGGCGGCGGCGGTGGTGCCTTCGGCATCGTTCTCAACTCTACCTGGATCGCCGAGCCGGAGCAGCCCATGATCAGCGCTTACATCTCGTTCCCAGCCAATGCGCAGAACCAACAGCCTTTCGTGGATATCGTGACGAAAGGTATGCGCAATTCGACGCTCGCCGGCTGGGGGGGCATCTACACGACCAATTTCGCTCTGCTCAACAACTTCAGGACGAACGATGCTCGGGCGAACCAGACATTGGCCCCCCTGATCCAGTACGCCGAGAGCCAAAATGGGAGTTCCATCGTACAGACCCACGACAGCTACTTCGACTACTACGTTCAGTACATCAACGGGTCTTTCGCGAGCCCCGCTGTCGCCAATACGGCGTCTTTCGTCACAAGCAGGCTCATCCCCGATGACGTCTTCGGCCAATCTGTCACGCGGGAGCAAATGGTGGACGTCGTTATGCAGATGGCCTCGCTCGGATTGACGCCCTTTCTCCTGGCAAACACGCCCTATCTGTACGCCCAAACCAACCGTGGAGCGGGACGCACGACATCGATCAATCCGATCTGGTATCGGTCCCTGAGCCACCTAGTGGCGCAAGGCTTTGGCTGGCCGAGCACTGCGAGCCTCGCACGGAGAAGGGAGGTCGTTGCTCGGCTGCGCAACGCGACCCAGAGCTTGCGGCAAATGGCTCCCGGCGGGGGAACCTACGCCAACGAGGCTGATCCCTGGCTCGAGAATTGGTCCGAGGAGTTTTGGGGCGCCAACTATGGTCGTCTTTTGCAGATCAAGCGGAAATACGACCCGTACAACTTGCTGAGCTGCTGGCACTGCGTGGGTTGGGAAGAACACCTGCCTGATTATGATTGCATTTCCGACTTAGTCGCTTGAGACCCTGACGAGGCAGATTCGCGGAGCAAGGACAGAGAGAGCTACTGTATACACGGCGCTCCCCGATATTTCCACGGGTATGTAATGTGTGTTAAACAACATACCAAAAGCATATCCTCCTGTTAACTTAGATCGTACCTTCCACTGACCCCGTAGCCACATGTGAGCACTGAGCTTCAATAGACCCTCCAAACATGACCGTCCTCCATTGCTTGTCCATACCAACGGTCTCAAATAGTCTGACGTTTTCTTATAAGAATCTTAGCCCACACATCAGGGGACATAGATCCGTTAGGCATTGAGTTGCGCTTGGGCTTCCCACTGCCCTCGGGCAGACAGATGTCATAGTGCGTCAGCAGATGGGCTAGGACTATCTTGATGGTGCTCGAAGCCAGCGTGCGGCCCGGGCAGGCTTGCGGTCCGTCGCCCCAGCCGGGCGCATCAGGCCCCAAGCTAGTGAACCAATGCTTCATGCGCCGGCCCCCTTTCTCGCGAAGGCGGAGGAACCTCGCGGGGTCGAAGACGTGCGGGTCCGACCATCGGTCTCCCGACGTCGTCAGCGCGTTGGCGTCGACACAGATCAGAGCGCCGGGCGACAACTCCGGACCTACGGAGAGCTTGACAGGCTTCAGGCATTTGCGGAATAGCGTCACTAGTTGGGTGTCGAAAAGTCAAACATTTGGCCGAAGCGAGCAGCGATGAGAGAGGATGGGGTCTATACGTACGGTAGCTAAATATATTCACCCGCGACGACTCACACATGACGCTGTCCAGTTTGGGGAGCTCTGTGACATGTGTCGGCGGCAGACCACCGGAGTTATCGCGTGTCAGCTGCGCAATCTCGTCCCGGAGCTCGTCAATCAGCGCCGGCCGCGTGATTAGCTCGGCGACGATGAAGTACAGTGTTCCCGACGTGGAAGCCGTCGACTCGAACGCTGTCACGATGTGGTCGTGTGCCGCCTGCGCGAGCTTGCGCTCCCCGGACTTGTAACGCGCCATGAGCCACCGAGTCAGGGGAAACGTCTGACCATCATCATCATCATCATCATCATCATCATCATCATCATCATCATCATCATCATCATCATCATCATCATCATCATCATCCGTAGCCGCGCCCGTCTGCACCACCGGCCTCAGTAGCATCCTCATGTACCAGTACAAGAGCCAGGCAGGCACAAAGGCGATGAGGGACACGGCAGGTCGGAGGAACCTGGGTACCCCATGGCACGCGAAGACTGCGAGCATGACGGCAAGGGGAAAGCGCTGCACGGCGTCGAGCCAGCGTCGGTCGTTCCCCAGGACGTTCCCCACCAGACCTGGGGCGTTGGACCGCGCCACGATCTCCATCAGGGTCGAAGAGAGCGGGAGGGACGTCCAGTCGGACTGGTTGACCTGAGGCAGAGCGCTGTCGAAGGCGCGCCGGACGTGCTCCTCGCGCACCCTGACGTATGACGGGACGGCCCGCGTCAGGTCCGTGGCGATCATGCTGTGCAAGGCACTATTGTCACGGCCGAGGAAGCGCCAGCCCTGGAAGTAGACGCTCGTGAACCACTCGATCATCGAAGCCGTCGAGGCCGGCAGTCTCTTCACTTCGTCGAAGGAGGCGGCGGGGTACACGACGTACTCGTAGCCCGAGTAGCTGATTATGTACGGCTCGTTCGGATACTGCCTGGCTCCGCGTGCTAGCAGCGCCTGGTAGTCCCATCGATGAGCGCCCGCCGCGGGCTTCAGCACCGGGATGCGGCAGCAGCGGGCGATCGAGTTGGTGTAAGAGCGAACGTGGTAAACGAGACCCAGTAGCATGACGACGACCAGCCCAAGAATGACGGCTTGCCCATGGAGAGACTGTGGTCGGAAGTCATGGCTCATGTCTGATAACAGGAGGCGGAGGTCATGCCAGGCCTTCCGCACTAGGAGAGCCAACAGCTCGCTGGCTCCTAGACGTAATGGGCCGATTCCGCTCTTCGCCGCTTCGTACTGCTCTATTGCCTTGGCCTGGAATTGCTTCACGGCCTGGAGCATGAGGATACACGTCGATGTGGCCATACTTGGACGTTTATTCTTGGCGAAGAAATCAATCTGGGTTTGACGCTCAATGCTAGATTTGGGGAGCATAACCTATATTAGGCCCTTGTTGGTGCCTTGCGACTCGGCGACTCCGAGTGGAGAAAGGTAGGTGTGCTCCGGCTCCGAGGCCGATCTTTAGTGGACCTAGGTTAATCTGGTCTTACATAAATCTTTCTCCTTCCCAGTTGTGTGGGACATTCAGAGTTGTACTTGTAACTCCCACCGTATTTCCACAGCATAATTAATATAAGACTCTATCTCGGTTGCCCTAATCTAATCCACCAGCGCCATGTTAGAGACCCAGCGTGGTAGTGTCACTATCCGACGGCTTCTCTATGCGATATCAGTCGTCGGAGTCGTGATAAGCTCGGCGGACCTATTGCCGGACGTGGACCTGAGTACTTTGTGGGAAAGCCTGACACGCCGTGCTTCTGGGGATGCGAACTGCGCTTCCGTAACGGCCACGCGCTGGTCGATGGCGCGTCGAGGTCGCGATCCACCCGCCAACTTCATCACCGGCGCCTTCGATAGCTGGGAGCTGCCTGCCATCGACCCGATGAACGGCACAGGTGGAGAACAGTGGGAGTTTGACGGCGTCTCCGGCGACGGCCAGTCCGCCTTCGTCTTCGGCTTCTACCGCGACCCAAACTACTCCTTTCTCGGCACAGGCAACTTGCGGGCTTATGCCGAGTTCGTCTTTTCCGACGGCTCACGCTATGCTGTCGTCGACTACGCCGAGAAGGCGACGCTGGAGGCATGCAGCGGAGGCTCCAGGGGCGTCTGGGAGGGTGCTGGATTCCGGTACGAGTTTGTCTTGTCGGAGGATCTGCGCCATGCAAGTATCGTCATGGACAGCAAGGAAGTTCAAGTCCGCATCGCAATGGACTCCGTCGCACCTCCGAGATATGCCGATAATTCAGCCTGGCGGTCTCCGGCCGGGAGCGCGCTGTCGGTGCCGCACTTCTACTGGGTCGAGCCGGTCCCCGCGGCAAACCTAAACTTCGACGCGGTTATCAATGGGCTAGCGGTCTCGTGGAGCGGCATGGGGAGTCACGAGAGGCTATGGGGCGCCTTTAACTGGTACACGTGTCTTGCGAGTCTAGTCGCCGTCAAGTTTCAAGCTGGGCCGTATGCCTTGTCACTGCTGGATCTTGGGTCAGGCGTCCAAGACGGACTGCATGTGGCCTCGATACTGCTGTCAAAGGACGGCAGAAAAGTATTTGCTACACGCCGTACAGAGCAAAGTGCGGGATTGGAGGACTACATGGACGTCCGGAAGACCTACGGTGGACCAGGAGCTACGACAGCACATCTGGAGGACGAGGTGACGGGGGTAGAGGTCTTGTTGCATTCGCCGAGCCAAGGAAGGTCATGGAGCTTTAGGATAAGCCACGTGAAGGTTCTGTTTGAATACGTCTTGGGGGAGGGCCTCGGAGGCACTGCCTACTCAGGCACTGTCCAGGGTGGCCTTTCTGGGTCGCAGGAAAGTTGGACAGGCCCGGCATTCACGGAAATCATGAGGATGCCGCGGAATTCATGGCTCCTCGCGAAAAACTATCCAAAGGGTGAGCTGTAGAGGTTTGGAAGGAGATGGACTATTGAATACGATAGACAAGTTTTTCGCCTGATACAGCTCTCTGCTTAAGCAAGTCAACCCCATCCAAGATCCCCTCAAAGCCTTGCCGCTTATGCTGGGTGCGCAGCGGGTGTGGATGTATTTCACCCCTGTCGAGCATACCCTGGACACAGCGAAACCAATCGCGGCCGAAATCACCAAGTTCCAGATCCTTAGCACGGCCGTACGGCTCTTTCCAGCTTATATCCCTTCCAAATAGCGAGACGGCCAGGATGAACTCCGGCCGCACCCTCTTCCGCGTGTGAAGCCGCTGGGAGAAGGGCTCGAGCGTCGTGTAGGAACCGCCGGCGCGGCCGATCGCAGCGTAACACCCTTGCATACTCTCCTCGCTACACACGCAGTCGAGCGCGAAGCTGAGCGCATTGCCAGTGTAGCTTCTTATATGAGCGGCGCAGTCGGCATCGTTGTAGTCAAAAACCTCGACGGCGCCGCACTTCTTGGCGAGCTCGAAATTTCTGGGGGAGCAGGCGGCGAGGGCAACGCAACCGGACCTGCAGTCACCATTAAACATGAGACGACGTTGCGTATGCGTTGACTGAGACTCACCTCTGAATCAACTGGATGGCCATTGTCCCCGTCGCGGAGCTGCCACCCCATACCAGCACCGTCGCCGCCTTCGCTGCCGGTCTTTCCGGGTGCCCGGGGATGCGAAGCGAGCGGAACAGAGCGTGTCCAGCCGTCGCAACACTGGTGCCCACGGCGGCAGCCTGTTCGAACGACATGTGCTCTGGTACCCTGAGGGCCAAGTGGGTCAGGACAGCCACGAACTGGGCGAACGCGCCATCGCGAGGGAACAGGGGATCCATAGGGAGAGTCGGCGCGCATATACGATCACCGACCCGGAAGCGATCCTGGTCGATCGCGGCCCCAACAGCGACAACGACGCCGGCACAGTCACTCCCTGCTTGGGCTCCCGGCGCGGCCATGGGGCCTGTTAGCTTCGCATCGGATGGGTTGACTGCTACAGCTACCACCTTGATGAGGAGCGCATCAGGCTGCAGTTCGGGCAGATTGACGTGGTGGGAAATGATGAGACTGCCCGCGCTATCGGCTATGATGGCCGTCTGCTGCCCAGAGAAGGCAACAGTTGCTGGCTTTGTCTCTGGCGACATGGTTGAAGCTGCGCCTACTTGTGCGTGCAACACAAAGTCCGGTCCAGGGGCTCTGTCTCCGACTTATCTTTAGATTTGTTATGTACTCGGAGATCGAGTCTCGAGCCTCATTGCGACCAGGAGTCTGGACGTGCGTCTCGGACCGAGTAACATCATTCCATCATTCACCGTTGCCCTGTTCTTTGTTCAAAGCACTCCTGATCCTCCGTCGGAAATTGAACGAGACTTATACTTACAAGTCACAAACAGGCATTATACCTCTCAGGGGTATGTAGTCTAGGTAAGGACTTATGTACAGGGCGTGGTAGTAATAAAAAGGGCTTATAGACAAGTACATACTGTGTACTTAAGTACTTACTTAAGTAAGTCCTTCCTTACATGTACACAGGACTCAGACACCACCTGCATCTCTCCAATCTCGCCTCGAGGGTTCTCGTTTCGTCGCTGTACAATCAAGTTTTTTTTTGTCATCCAAGTGGCGGGATTAACGATGCGCGGTGTGTGTGTGTGAGTCCGATATCCTGGCTCACGTAGCCTTCATATCCACCCACACCTCCGATATCCCTGTAGCTCTTCATGCAGGCTGTACTTGGGAAGAGGAGGTCCAATCTGCGCCGCTTCGTGGCATTATGCATACATCACCTTTCGATGTTTCTCCAGCCACCATTTCTCACGTGAGCACAAATGCGGCGGCTTTTACCAGAGATAACTAGCTGGGTGAGCCTTGGGGCCCCCCGCGTGATACAGTCTGGATAGATGTAGGCATTATTACTCTCGCGCACATCGACCGCTGTATGCGCTTCACTGCTTCGTAACACGTGGATTCCCCACCAGAAGCCCCGAGGGCGTCTCTCCTGTCTCCCTGCTGTCAGTTGCGTCATCTCCTGCCTGTCATCATGAGCGAAGCCAACTTCTCACATCCCGTCAACCCTGACGACCAGGGCCTTGGCCCTACAACGAAGGCTTTGACCTGGCTATTCACCAGCTTTGCCATCGTGGCAGTCTCGCTCCGCTTCTACCTGCGCCGGAAGTTCGCCGGCGGCACGTCCGTCGAGGACTGGATCATGGCGCTAGCATTGGCTCTCCAGGTTGTCTACTCGGCCATCCTCACCAAAGCGTGCGACTCGGGCCTGGGCATGACATTTGCCAACCTGACCTGGGACAAGTACCTTGGATTGAAGTACTGGACATTCGTTGCACTGCCTTTCACGCACGCCGTCTCCGTTCTGGCCCGGATATCCATCACTATTCTGCTCATACGAATCTTTGGCCAATCGAAGCCGTGGTTCAAATGGTTCCTCATCGTGTATACCACGATCCAGGCTGTTTTCGGCATCATCAGCATCGTTCTTGCTATAGTCGACGAGTTGCCCGTAGAAGCGCACTACGACCCCAATGTGACGCCTACCAGTATCATCGTGGTGCCCCAGGAGGCCATCTCCGAGACTCTTCAGTGTGAGTTTGATCCTCTGTCACTGCCGCTCGTGGTGTTCCCCAAGTACTGACGCGCCTCGCCATAGTCCTGTACGCCATTTGCGATCTGGCCTACGTCATATTTCCAGTCACGTTCATCTACAGACTGCAGATGCCTCTGCGGCGGAGGATCGGCCTCGTGCTGCTGCTGGGCCTGTCGGCCATTACTTTCGCCGCCGCCTTCGCAAAAGCCCTGGTGGTGGCTCTTGCACTAACAGGCCGGTTTGTGCTAACAGGTCCGGATTTCAACGGCCTATTTTTCTACGTATCTACTGTCGAGCAATGTCTTGTGATTATCATTGGGTGCGTTCCGGCACTACGCTCCGTTGTCAAGATCGACATTCCCATGTTCTCTGCAATCGGCGAAACCCTCAACGGGCTCATTTCACGCAGCCGCAGGAGCAGCAAGAGCGACGAGAGCTCGTTGCCTTATCATGACAATATCGAGATGGGGCCTCATAAGATCCGTCTCGACGATGAAGGGTACGAGAGGACGCATGCGGTCAATGGTGGCGAGCCCCCTGCCAATGCGCCCCAGGACGGGAGGATCCGGAGGACAGACTCTTTCGGGATTACTGTCACGCGAGGGTGATGGAAGAGACCAAACGTCGATATACGGGGAAAGAAGTGGTATGAAACTTGTGTAAGCGTGCCACGCCAGCGGACGGCCTCTAACGGTGGTGTGTACTAAGGTTAGTATTATGCCTCTTAACCCAGGAGTACATGCCAAGGGATGGCTTGGTAATGCGTGAATGAGCTACAACTTGCAGCAGCCATTCAGACCGGCGAGGAACGGGGCTTTTGAAGGAAAAAACCTTTTCCCTTTGGTGGATGATGATAACGATAAGTTAGATAAGTTACCTACATCTTCCTGGTACGGTTGAACAGATGTGTGTATCTGCTTAATGGTTTTCCTGGTCAAATTCCAATCCTTGATAGACATTAGCAACCTACACAGACTTTGCTTGATGCTAGGTTAACGCACACAATATATATGGTATCAATGGCGTATGAAGATTGCATGAATTACATAATTCTACTTACTAGATCATGAACAGCAAAAGACTTCAACTACCCAAACTCTCATCCTCATCCCACCCCGAACCCACTAAATCTGACAGAAGCCAAGCCGGATTTAATGGCCGATGCTCGATGATAGACTTGCGTGATCCCTATACAGCGCCTTCTGCATTGTTGTCCTGGCCGGCGTTGGTTGCCTTCTTCTCGTCTTTCTCTAGCCCGAACGCAGTATCCAGACTTTGCCTCAGCGAGATCTCCTTCTCCAGAAAAACGAGTAAAAAGGACACTCCAGCGAATACAACCCCAATCTGCCACGCCCGCTGTATGCTCATATTGTAGATGGCTACGACCTGGGACCGAGCTGAGTCGGAAAGCTTATCGAGTCCCATCATAGGTGAGGCCTGCGAGTACGCCTGCCCGTTACTCAACTGTGCGCGGACGGACGGGTCGTCAATCGTCCCAACCAGCTGCATAAAGCGACTGTTGAATACGGCAGCAGGAACAGCAGCGCCAAAGATGGAGCCGTAACTCCGAGAGAATGCCCACGCCCCAGCGCTCGCTGCGGCATCTTGTTCAAGCAGCGGTGCCTGCACAGCAGGAAGCAGTGTGGCGACGGGGAGGGCGATGCTAATAGCCAATATAATCTGGAATATGACCCACAAAGCTGGGTGCGAGCTCTTGCCGAGTATTGAGCACAGTCCATAAGCAACGGTACATAGGCCGAACGCGAGGAGATGGAGCGGGCGATAGCGACCAAATCTCGTCATTAAATTCCCGGACAGAGCAGCGAAGAAGGGAAAAACGAAAGCAAACGGGAGCAACCAGAGGCCGGATTCGCGCGCGCCCACGCCGAGAACCGATTGGAAGTACAGGGGAAATAGGAAGACGACCCAAAATATAAGCATCGCGTTTGTGAAGGTTAAGAAATACGCTACAGCGGATGTGCGGTTAGCGGTGACGCGGAGTGGGGTCAAAGGTTGCCGGCAATAAGGTGAGCCTTCCCAGATGGCAAAGAGAACGAGCCCGACCAGACCGATGGCAAGTGAAGCAGCCACGCGGCCATCGGACCACGGCAGAGAGGACCCGCCATAGGCGAGCGCCCAAAGTACGGAAACACTCGAGCCGACGACGATAACCGTGCCGATCCAGTCGATGGTGCGGAGCCGGTGCAGGAACCCCAAGTCATCGCCGGGACGGGCCGCGTGGAACCAGACGAGCATGACAACGATGCAAGCGCCACCCAAGGGCAGGTTGATCCAGAAGATGTACCGCCATGCGCCAGGGCCGGCCTGGGTTAGCGCCCCTGCAATGAGAGGGCTGACGGCTGAGATAGTGGCGCCAACACCAAAAATAAGACCCATGTACTTGCCCCGCTCGCGTAGCGGAACCAGATCGCAGACGACCAGGTCGACAAGCAGGTTAATGCCGCCGGCGCCTGTGCCCTGGACTGCGCGTCCCGCGATGAGTGGCCCCGCAGAGTTCGCGCCAGCCGCAAGCCCGCTGCCGAGGACAAACAACGACACAGCCAGAATAAAGATCCAACGTCGACCCCAGAGGTCTGACAGCTGGCTAAACAGCGGTTGTGTGGCGGCCGTGGTCAAGAAATAACTGTCGGCCACCCAGACGTAAGCGGGGCCTAAACGGAGCTCCGCAGCAATGGTGGGCAGCGCCGTCGATATAGTTCCGCCATCGAACCAGGTGAGAAGTGCAGCGAGGAGCAGGCCGGCGAATACGATGTGGAAACGGAATCCTCTATCCACGCGTGGATGGTGTTGCTCTGACGCTGAGGCCTCCTCTGGTAATTGAGCTGGAGACGAAGGACTGTGGTGCTTCTCTTCTGTCTGCATTGTCGGAGGGCACACGCGAGTTCCAGTTTACGATGGTTCAGCAGATTGATATGGAAGTACTACCACCAAATGCGATGGTACTAACAGATGACACTCCCAGGAGACTTCAAGGGGTACATATATACGAGTTACAGATGACAGTACCTTACATGTAGGTATGTACTTATTATCGCCTTGGACCTCTATCACGCCGATGGCTCGGTGCCCATTTTGCCACATTGTTACCTGGCGTACGGATTTGTAGCATACCTACTTACCTAGAGAGTCGAATTCTAGTAACACAGCCTGGTGTGGTGTGGAAGGAGCCGAAGGGTAGGGTAGGCACATCTTGTTAAGGTACATGTATTGTGCGGTTCCTTCACAGGTGGGTAGGGCTCATTTCAAATAGACTTGCATACCCCCCAGCTTATCCACATGCCAGCACCCCGATCCCGAAATTAACACTGTCTTGGGAGATATACTTGCTACATACCTACCAAGTACTTCCATACATCTACTAAAATAGGTTAATGTACTTGATCCAGTAATCACACGGGCAAGAGCCTGAGCGTCAAAGGGATACCTGACTGCCTAACGGTGCCCTACATCCCCTGTTGCACTTGTCTCTCTCCCCCTAGATAGGTTAAACTGTTCGTTTGCCCAAATGGCTGCCCCATACATACCTCCTCACCTACTTACTTACCTGTGCAGTTCCCTCCCTCGTGGATGTGGTCTCTGAGCATTATTAGCTTACAGTCATGATCTTCATTCTCGTGGCCGTGGCGGCCACATTCGCTTTCGCGCTCTGGACATGGCAATCGAAGCGTGCCTCCAAAAACCCCGTTCAGCTAGAGATGCCCTATGTTCGTTTCGAAGGGGACAACTCTGCAAATAGATACCGGGAACAGACCGAGTCCCTCTTATCAAAGGGATACGCCGAGGTAGGTGGTTGACTCGAGTTATCGCCGAGTTTCTGATCACTCCTAACCCTAGGGATTCGTGCCGTCACTGATAACCTACTAGTACAGCACAAAAGGACTCCCTTTTGCGCTTCGCAATCCCAATGACCCCCCGAACCCTATGGTTGTATTGCCCATCAAGTATCTCGACGAAGTCAAATGGCTTCCGGAGGAGCGCATGAGCTTCTGGCGCCATATAGACAAGCAATCCATCTTGACTCAGATTGGCGGGCCAGGGATCACCGAGGAAGTGGCTCGCGCGGCTAGGCAAGGCCTTAACCGAGCGCTCACTCACTTGATAGAGCCTCTGCACGAGGCTTGCCTCGCTGCCTATGCCAAGGAGATGCCCGCATGTCCAGGTACCGCTCTACCTATGTACCCCACGAGTGTCAACTGGAGTCAGTAGTGGGTTTCCGTCTCTGATGAAATTTCGTTGCTTCAGATTGGACGTCTATACTTCCATACCCCCTTATCGTCAAGATATTCGCCAGCATGTCCGCCTGCGTCATGGTCGGGCCGGAGCTAGGCGGACTGGACTCGGAGTGGCAGTCACTGTCTATGGACTATGTGTCAGCTGCTCTGAGCGCGCCGAGCCAAGTCAGGTTGACGTATCCGCGTTGGCTGTACTGGCTCTCACGCTACCTCAACCCGGGAGTGAAGACGATGTGGAAACACCGAGCTCGAGCCAGGACCCTGCTGACCCCCGTCCTCGAGGCTCGCATCGCTGCAACGGCGGAATACATGGCGCAGCAGCAGGGCGGTAGCAGACGCAAGCAGGACGGCAGAAGGAAGTACGAGGACGGGGTACAATGGCTCTACGACGCCCACACCGCCAGGGGCAAGAAGCTGACCCCAGACCAGCTGGCGCAGGACCTGTTCGTCATGATGACGGCTTCGATCCACAGCACATCAGCAGCAGGGCTCTGTATACTGTTCGACATGCTAGACCACCCCAAAGCGCTCTCGGAGATGCAAGAGGAGATCGCCCGGGTCCGGGCCGCCAACTCTGGCACTTGGACTCGGAAGGCCCTCGGCGACTTACGGTTCCTCGACAGTTTTATGCGCGAGAGCGCTCGCTTCCATGCCCTAACCCAGTGTACGTACTATCATCAGGAGCGTCGCACGTTCCCGCGTTGCTTTCTTGGTAACTAAAACTGACTGGCTCCCAAATCCTTAGACACCGCGGTCCAGCGAGTACCGACGACACCCATGACATTCAAAGACGGCCTGACCGTGCCCGCCGGGATAACGCTCCAGTTCCCAAGCTACCAGTACAACTTCGACCCGGCCGTGCACGCGGACCCGCACGTCTTTGATCCCAAGCGCCACCTTCGGAAGCGGGAAACTCAAGAGAGCACGCACAAATTTCACTTTGCTTCGGTTTCTGATGACTCACTGAACTGGGGAGCAGGGCGACATGCATGCCCAGGCCGCTTTTTCGCTCAAGAGACCCTCAAGCTCATGATGGTCCATCTTCTTACTCACTACGAATTCAAGCACGACAAAGACAAGGAAGATGTACCGCGGTTTATGTCAAACAATATGTTTGTGGTGCCGAACCCTGGGCTGCCAATTTTAATTCGGGAAAAGGTGTAAGTTACCTAAGATGTGAATGGATAGTACCGCATTATCGGCCAATACAACTTCTGCATTGCGCACCATGTTTTCTACATTGTGTACTTGATGCGGTGTATATAGTAGATTGAGATCTGCCAGATCTCGTGTCACCGATCAGGAGTCAGATATTCAGTACGGTCAACTTGGTTGAATTGATCAAGTTGCTAGCTACTTATGTAGTCATGCTCAACTGCATTTCAGTTTTGTAAACAATTTGGGTGTGTGGGCGCAATGGCACTAAGCTAGGTAACTCCGCTGGCCACCCCCACCCCCTTATTAATTGGAGGCCTGCAGATAACAGCCAGAAATGAAGGCTCATTCCTAACATCACGCAATCTTGTTCACTCCGACCCTTCCCTAAGGTAAGGACGCAATATGGTCAGGACCTCGTTCCAAGTCTCATGATAGAGCTCCTCACCGCGCTCGCTCTCCAGCAGCTTGCTCGTTCTGTAGGGGAAGAAGCTGTTAGCTCATCGGGGATTCGTCATTGCGGGTGGATGAATAGAGGGAATTCGATAGCAACGCACGGTGGAAACTGGTCGTTGGTCCAAAACTTCCCGTGACTATCCACCCCCAGTCCCGTCGCACTAATCATGGTGCGGGCACCCTGTTCGGCAGACCGGCCCATGACAAAATACGTCACGGCCATGACAATGCGGGCGATAAACGGCAGTTCATGCAACATGTTTGTCTTGCACAGGCCAGGGCAGGTCGCGTTGACGACAACGTGTTGCGACCCGCCGCCGCTCCTCTGCGCGACGCCGCGCATCGCAAAGAAGGCGACAAGCTTGACCAGAAAGTACTGCTTCTGGAAGTCGAACTGTGCCTTGGCGTTGCACCGGCCGATGAGCGTCTGGCCGGACGAGGGGTCGGGGACGTCCTCGGGTTTCACCTCGACGTGCGCGATGCTGTTGACGAACGAGATGTAACAGAGCCCTGCGTCCCTCTTGGCTGCTGCTGCTGCCGCCGTAGCTCTGACCTTGGGCAGCAGCAGGAGTGCTAGGAGTGCGGGCGTTAGTGCGTTTGCTTGAAGCGAGGACTCGAAGCCGTCTGCGGAAGCGATGAAGGTTGTCCGCATACTGCCACCGGCGAGCTGCAGAACGTGTATCTCGGGGGCAATCTCATCGAGGCGCGCGGCAAAGGCTCTTGCCGACTCGAAGCTCTCAAGGTCGATCGGCAAGATGACGAAGATGTCGGGCGAGCAGCCCGTTGCCTCCACAATGGCGGCCTTGGTCTTCTCGCCCTTAGCCGCAGTCCGCACGCCGAGAACGAGTTTCGAGGCTCCTTGTGCCGCGTACTTCAACGCAGCAGCGTATCCCAAGCCTGAGCTGGCGCCTGTCACTACCACGGTCTTGTTTTTAAACGATAGGTCGGTCCGGTCGGCTGGAGGGTTGCGGGCTGCCCGCCAGAGAGACTTGGCGTCGGACATGGTGCACTCGTAACAGGTCGGGGCGGTTAAAAGCGAACTTTCAAGCTTGCTAATAGAATCCTGAGTGAAGCAGTAATGGGGTCTTTAAGCTAAAACAGGAATAGGTAGATTGCAGTCGTGAGGAAACCTATTGGATTCAGGCTGCCATACTTCTTCTGAGACTTGAGGGTTGCGTTGCCCTGTGCTGTGTTGTAACAATGGTTACGAGTGCAGTGTCAAAAGCAAGGGACTTGTAAGTTCTCACTGCTGGCAAGCCCTGCGCATACAACCTCACCTGCCACATTAGATAGGACTGTAGATCTGCCTGGCCAGAATGTACTTAGCATAACTACTTACCTACCTAGGCAGTACACAGCCATCAGAGCCTTGTTCAGTCTGTATTACTCAAAGAAGCAAACGAGTGACTGTATTACTTATACTGTAGTACTTGTCAGTGGCTAGGTTGGTAGTAACACACTATACTTGCGTATCTACACCGCATATATAGTATCCTACAGAATGCGCCTGGGAGGTGCGGATATAGGGGCAGGGCAGACCAGGCCCATGTGGTTCCGATGCTAATCTCATCGTCTCCAAGTGCCCACTTCGATACAACAATCTGTCACAGACAAAGGGTAGGGGTAATGAAATCTAGTAGTACCAATACTGGTAAGGTACATTGTCACAGACAAAGGGCAGAGGTTAATGAAATCTAGCAGTACCTACATACGTACTGGTGAGGTACATAGATACTCCGATCCTCTCCACACCGATGAACACTGTGACATTGTGTCAGCTCCGATTTGTTTAGGTTACATGTTTGTGCCGTCCGTCTCCAAATCTTCGCCAAGCAAGACGCCTATTCTAATTTCAAGGTGACATGAATGCATACTTCCAGGACTATGTACTACCAGCTAGCACGGACGGCAGGGCTACCTACATGTAGGTTGAGCTGTAACATAGGCGCGTAGCTACTGGTACACATCATACTGCTGTACTGCTGTGTACTACAAAATAGCTTCATGCGTACTGTTGTATGTACCTACGGATCTGGCGGAGCGACGGGGAACTCAACTTGCCGGGCCATCGACAAGGATACCGGCCTCGGTCTGTACAGCTGCGGTACAGAAGTACAGCAGTAGGAGGTACGGTGTACTCCCCTTGTTATTTCCGTGCAAAACCCCCCTACCCCGCCATCTCGCTATGCTCCTAGGTTAGATAGGGACGCCTGCATCGGTAGGGTGAGGCGGTGACCACACACTTTCAAACTGACCAACTGCGCACCTGTATCTAGTGTGCACACTTTTGTACTTGCTACCTACATTGGCTTAGATATCATACCGAGTAGAGCAGGATGAAACACCTACAGAATGAAAGGCCTCAAGGTCATATATGGTATCTAGGTCGAATGTATGAGCTAAGGGCTCTACTACACTGCCAGCCAGTAGTTTATGTATGTATTGAGGCTGTGAGAGAATAGGAGTTCAAGAGTGACGGTTCATCAGTGGTCTGCGGTTGTTTTCTTTCATCCCATTTATGTGATGACTTTATGTGTGTGGAGGTCCAGTGTAAAAATCTAATTTGTAAGGGTATATAGGTTACAGTGAGCTCAGCGCCCAGAAGACTTACCCTCCTCATGCCAGTCTACTACCACAGGCATACATATAAGTTTCGTTTGATCTCATTCATTTCTACCTAAGTTCTGGAGAATCGCCGGTTGGCCGTGCCTCATAGGCGATTAAGCGTGTTAGACCGGCGGCTTTGTCCGCATCTGTATGTGCGTTCCATCTTAGTATAAAAGAGATGCTGAGGGGGGCACATCCCTGAGGAAGCTCTGCCCCTCTGCCTACCTAGACTACCTACGAAACTTATGTATTTGCGACTATCTAGACTGTGTCAAAGTCACTGTGAACACTTTATCGTTTTGGAGTACCTAGACCACCTGACCTATAACCCTGTATCTTAGTCTACCCATTGCAGGGGGGGGGGGCACTTTTTTTCAGATAATACCTAATCTCTATTTTGCCTTACTGCAACCTGCACACAAAAGTTTGGTTTTTAATTTCTATAACTACTATAACTACTATAACTACTATAACTACTATAACTACTATAACTACTATAACTACTATAACTACTATAACTACTATAACTACTATAACTACTATAAC
>MU281012.1:0-25749 GCA_022385605.1 Xylariaceae sp. FL0594
CCGGCGGCTACGAAATGTGGGCCGCAGAACCGGCAGGCCTGCCGCACCGCCACGATGAGTCAGCACACCATCTCGTACCGAGTTCCTCATATTGCGTAGGTACCTCCCCTCCACATGCGTTGGCTACCTGCAAAGCCTATCAACAACGGACTTTTGCTAAGTTTTATTACCAGGCGTCAAGATCGAGAACCTTATAACCAATCGATGCGATCACTTTAGCAAAGAGCTGGGTTGTTTGTTTGGAAACTCTTGCAGAACGTTCCTTCTACTGGCATCTGTGGCATGCTGCCCTGTGCGACTTCTGCCAGTGGCGATGATGAGGCGTAAGCATCTTGCCACGTAGGGGTAAACCTGTTCTTGTAAACAGGAATTCGCTTTCCCTGGACTCCCCAGATACAAATAGCACGAGTCCGGCGTGTTGTGGTTGCCTAATCGTAGTTTGTGTTGTTGTTCAAAGGAAGGCGCGCCTCCACATCCTTTGTCCCTCCCTCGAGTATTTATGTTTTAGGCATGTCCAGTCCTTGATTTATGCGAGTGCAAACAACCTTCCGTCCTATATATTACTCACAAGCCTTGCTATCTATATCCGCGCATTCTCACATTCCTCATTCCTTCCTTACCTCATTGGCATTTCCCTGCTAGCCCCTCCCCCTCTCGAAACTCACCAAGGGCAAGACCGCTGTACCGATACATCTTCCTCTTGACGATTTGAACCCGCCCAACAACGGAAGATGAGTCAACTTGACCCAGTCGGGCAGGACCCAGGAGAGCCTGAGCCGAAACTTAAGTCGCTCATTCAAAGGCTGCTCTACCGGCCGCCTTCGCCCTTCAATAGCGATGTGCCGGTGCTGATGCCCTGGGAGGAAACGGAGAAGAACAACGAGTGGCTGGAGACGGACAAAAGCCGTGTCGCGAGGGACACCTATAACGTCATACGTCGCATTAACCTTGAGAGTATACAAGACAGCAGGGATAATGGGCGTACATGGTATGTGGAAGACAAGACTGGCACAGGGGCAACCAATTTCTTGCGAGTGGGCTGCCAAAGAGCTCCCGAAGAACGAGAGCGGAAAGGTCGCATTTTTCTTCAACGAAGGCAGATACGAACCCAGAGAGGCCCATGTGATGCTAGCTAAACACCTCATTGCCCACATTATCTGGCGTCAACCCCATCTCCAATCCCACGTGGCGGACATGTTTTCGACATTGGGGCAAGACCGTGTCTTCGACCATCCCAACGATTTCTATGCCATGTCAGTCCTGTTCCGCAGCTTGGTCACTGATCCCGGCTTTGAACGAACGTATTTCGTTCTTGGCTCATCTCAGCTGTTCTGGTCCGATGGTGAGAATCCAGGGCCACCAACACTGAGGCGGGTTGGTTTGAGGAGGGGCATAATGCACTTCATGGTCACATCTTCCTCTCTGGACCCCCTCAACGTCC
Source organism: Xylariaceae sp. FL0594 (assembly GCA_022385605.1). Taxonomy (NCBI): domain Eukaryota; kingdom Fungi; phylum Ascomycota; class Sordariomycetes; order Xylariales; family Xylariaceae; species Xylariaceae sp. FL0594. Next base: position 1,442 of record MU281012.1, read on the forward strand.
GGTGGTTATACTCCTGGGATTCCGAGGAACCTCCGGAGGCTCCTTATCCGAATTTTCCTAAAGGGAGCATAAATATGGTTGAGGATCCTTACCCGAGCGAAGCCCCAGGGAATGAGAATGTATTAGTGGGCGAAGAGAGACGTCGGAAGGAAAAAGAGTTCGAAGAGAAGAGAAAAAGCGATCCTTTCAATGGAGACCGACGATATATATACCGCGACGACGCTAGAGTTTACGCCGCAATCCTCTCATCGAACGCGCCAGGGCAACTCTCGAACATTTCGCGAAAGCGGATTGCAGGATCCTCGGGGCGGTACTAGTCGCATACCGGCCTCTCCTCGTTTCACGCCTGGCTGCTATCACGGACCTGCCCTTCGAGAACCTCGATCTTGAGCTCCTGTCGCAATCACTTGGGGTGCTGAGATTCAGGGATACAATTGTGGAACAATTCGTTCGCGAGGGTATTTCAAAACCACAGCTGCTCCAGCACCATCTAGCAATGGCCAAGGGGTGTCTCAACTTGCTCCTGCGGAACTTACGTACCGCTGGTGGCACTTCGACTGCACCTGAGGTTCGCGACGCAGATATGTCTAGCAGCTATGAGACAGTATATTGGATCAAGCACTTGTCTGAACTGGAAATCGATGATATGGAAGCGCTAGACCTGGTGCGAGAGTTGCTCGAAGAGCACTTGTTATTGTGGCTCAAGACGTTCAACACCCCAGACCTATTGAATAGGGTTCGAGATATGATGGTAAAGCTTTCTGAGACCATCAGAGCCAGAGCCAGATCGCAATCCCAGCCGCAACGGAGCAAAAGGCGTCGCATGTCCTCTGGAGGCACCGACGACACGATAACCCGCCCCCTTCGACTTTGCAAGACCATGGAAGACGTCGTGGAGCTTATGCGACTACACGTGAGGTGGCATTCGCAAGACAAAAGGATTACGCTTGAAGACAGCCTTCTCTTCCTTCCGTGTGAAAATTCTGTTAGAGGCAAATACTTGTCTCGCGTATACCCCTGGCTTCATGTCTCGCCCATCCCAGGAAGGGATGATGAGCCCCCTTATCGCATAATCAACCAATGCCATGACCCGCCCGACTGGCCCTCGCCGGAGGAGGAGAGTGAAAGACGTGCGCCGCCGTCCATCCCTCCCACTGTTCGCTTTTTGGGGGATGGGGCTATCGTTGAGTCCTTCTCAAAAGGGAAACATGTGAGGCACTGGGACGTGGAGTCAGGTAGGCTTCAGTATGCCTTCGATCTAGAAGGCGACTACTCTGGTGCCGTGGTCTATTCAAGCCTGGAAGAGGTGGGCTATGTGGGAAGGATCGCCGCTTTTAATTCGAGCGACGTCAATGTGTGGGAGCTCCCGTCTGGAAAGCTCAGGTATACCCTGAGCAACTGGCGCGACAAGATACCCGCTGAACGGAAGAAGGCCGACTGGAAAGAAAGGCCAATAAGCCGCATTGCCATTTCGGAGGATAGGCTGGCTATCGCCGTAGGAGAGGCTATAGCGATAGTGTCCATGAACTCGAAAACCCCAAATCTCGATTGGCGACCTGCGGGCGGGGATGTATCAAGCCTCAAATTCGTCTTTGGTGGCAAGGCGTGGGCTGCCAGCAGTCGTACGAGCATGATCTTCGGGAACAGCCGTACGCCCCGCCTGGGATACACAAGCAAGCTAAGCTCGTCCAGCGAACGAGGCCCATACATTCAGTCACTTTCTCACCCAGACGAACTCGGCATTGTTGCTTCATCTTGGGACGACGGTACAGCACGCATCTCGCATAACAAGACTGGCAAGACGCGAGCAGTACTAGATGCCTTCACCGATGCTTGTTGGGACCCCGTGTCCTCCTCCGCAGTCCCGATCTTCTTGTCCTTCTCCTCCGATGGGACTTGTGTGGCTGTTGGGACACCCCGCGGCCACGTTGGCGTCTGGAAGCGGCCACCTTCCGGAAATTGGGAACACGACGGAGGCTCGTTAAAGCCCGACCAAATTCTTTACGATGGCTGTTACCGGCATAACAGTTCTGTGACGGATGTAGCGCTCGCACCCAATGGCAAGGTTTTAGCAACGGTCTTTGATAATGGTGAGATTCATATCTGGGACTTGGATGGTCATAAAACTTCTGTCAATGAAGACTCTTTCAAGCCTACGAGTTGCCTGGCGGTCTCCCTTACTGGCCAACTTGTTGCATCTGCAGGCAAAGCCGGTGTGATCAGGTTTTGGCACAGTAAGACGGGCGAAGAGTAGTTGAGAATGTCACTCTGGAGGCGTGACTTTATGGTTGTGTGGTGGGAGGTAGTTTTCAGGGTATTTCACCATGGACTGGGCGTATGGTTGGCTTTGGTTTTCCTTTGGGGCATTTTGTTATTGGCATGGCGGAAATGACTATGAAAGGATATTTGATTGCACTTCAGGGCAGGATACAAGAATGACACTTTACACAGGTTGAACTAGTGTACCGTTTCTGAGCAGGTGAAGACTTGATGATAACGCGCACTGGCGATAAAGGCACACATGTAAAAAAGGATGTATGTAGTGTTGGTTTTTCTCTTGGATTGTTGGGTAAACGGGTTGTTGAATTAAGTAACCTACTTGTATCTTATGTGAAGGACCCCTGAGTGGGCAACGCTACCCGGTGGAAAGCGTCATCATCATTTGTGGGTTGTTCAGCTCACGGCCACAGGACCGTGCGGGGGAGCAGGCTGCCATTGATCATCGAGATTGAAGCTATGGTTGTATTGTCCGATAATTGACATTGAGGGTGCCAGTTTTCAATGCCGCGGTACGTTGCACTTAAGCGATTGGCATCGAGGCCGGCTGAATCGTCTGAATGAGGAAAACATCGCTTCAGACACTACCGGCGCCATGGGGGGCTAGGCGGATTGCTTGGGCCAACCTGGCACTTTGGCAATCGTTACACCTGGAGATCGCGAGCTTTCTCGTACATGGCAGGTGCGATTGAGCAGGGTGACATTATTCTGGGAATTGGTCTTGAGCTTGCTTGCATTGCAAGCACAAGTGGGAAATAGTACACAGCCACACTAGATATTGACCGTGGCTGTGCCAATAGCACTCACCTAACCTTAGGTATATAAGGTTAACCTTACCCAGTGTGTTGTACAGCATACAGTGTGACTTATTAGACTTAAGCCACAAAAGCGCCGGCCCAACTTCAAAAAATGTGAAGAAAATTCGGAAAAAGAGAAGAGCAAAAAGCCAAAAAAACGTACAACACTGAGGATTCGCTGGTCGTCACCGACCCAACTACTGATTCAGCCCTCACCGGCTTATCTATGGGAGAGCGGACGGGATCCCGAGTTCTCCGGTGGGTATGGTCGTACGTGGAAGATTGGTGCTTGCGATATGGTCTATATTCGGCCGTTCGTCCAGTGTGTGTGTGTGTGTGATTGTTGATATTTACGCAGGTGAGGTTGACCAGCCAGTTGTTGGGCTTGGTACTAGTTTTGCGAGGGGGATGTTGGGAAGCGGTTTAAAAATGAATTATGAAATTAGCTAGTTTGATATGTATGAGGTGGAATTTGCATGAACAGGAGTCAATTTTGGGGGGTTTCATGATGAATTCATCTGCTTATGCATCTTTATCAGACAGCAGTGACTCTCCGCAGTGAGGATGAGTGCCAAGATAACGTGAAAACAGGTGGGGTGAGCAGACAGACAGGCGTCTCCCATCAGCTCTGGACTACCAACTTGAGAGCAAAGGCAATGCAATATCAAAAGGTTTATCCAGCAGATGGGAAGCCAGCCTTGCTCCGTGTCACCCCGATTGCAGTATGCGCACCTCTCCGCTTATTCCTTCGGGATACCACCGACGTGCCGAATTTTCGTGCACGAATGCCACTGCAAATAATAGTGGAGTACCCTTAGCGAGATAGTCCCCGATCGCGGGGCGCGGGCGCGGTGCTCCGAACGGATTAAGAATGCAAAAGGACGACACGATGCGACGCCGTGTTTTTGATTACGTGATGAGATGCAATGCAGAATACCATCTCAATTGTTGCCATTTACTTGCTCTTATAGAAGTCCTCGCTTCCTCCTTTCTCTGTTGAAGTTTTGAAACGGTCATCTATATAAGGATCTCAGATTTCGATCTTTCATTTTTTTCACCCTAAAGATTGATTTCAGTTAGAAAGACTTTTCGAGTCTCCAAGCATGGCAACCACCACCCCACACCCGCACCCGCACCCGGAGTTGCAGTCTCGGCGCATAGGCTGGATCGGCCTAGGGAGCATGGGTCTCGCGATGGCGACGAATTTGCACAAGTACCTGAACGGGAACCTCGCACAATCGCCAACTCAGTGCCATCGTCCCCTCCTCTTCTTCAACCGCACGCCCTCGCGCGGCGACGGTTTAGAAGCGCTCGGGGCAGAGAGATGCGCGACGATAGAAGAGCTGATGGGAAAAGCTGATGTGGTGTTCATATCTGCTAGCGACGATGCTGCCGTGGAGGCTATTGTCGGGGATATTGTCAAGTCGAGCGCTGGCGCTTTGAAAGTTGTGCAGGCAGATACAACGGATCATCAATCACCACCACCATCTTCTTTAAAAGGCAAAATAATCATAGACACCACAACAATCCACCCACGCACCACGGCCTCAATCTCCGCTCTCTTGACATCACACGGCGCGCTCTTTGCCTCTTGTCCCGTCTTTGGCGCGTCCCCCGTAGCAGAGAGGGGGGAGCTGCTCGTCGCGTTCGCTGGGCCGGAGAGCGCGTACGCGGTCGTGGAGCCGCTGGTCAGGGGCTCGTTTGCGAGGACGAAGGAGGTGTTGATGGTCGGCCGGGAGCCGGAGAAGGCGCTTTTGTTGAAGACTTGTGGGTGAGTTGTTTTTTTATAGATGAAAACGAGAGGAATGGGAGTATGTATGGGCACAGATCAGGAAGAGTAGCGAAGGCTGAAGGAGAGTGAGATTGTGAGGAGGAAAAGAATTCAAAAACTCGAAGCTAACCTGTTAATCATGTAGTAACTTCATCGTAGCAGGCCTCAGTAAGTCCAAAGCCCCCCCTTTCCCTCCCCCTTCCTCTCCCTTCCTCCCTTCTTCCCTTTCCCTGCTCTAACAACCCACCGCTTCCCCTCCCCCCCATCAGTGGAAGTAATAGCAGAATCCCACGTCCTCGCCGAGAAAACGTCTCTACCGGCACCCATGCTCGAAAAGCTCCTCGAGCACAACTTCGGCCCCTTAGCACATTCCACTTCCATCCGCATGACATCGGGCATCTACGTGCCCCCTAGAGACACTGCCCCGTGGTCTGATATCGACCTCGCAATCAAAGACGTCGGCCACGGCGTCGATGTCGCTAGGACCGCGGGCGTGAGGTTGGAGGTCGGCGAGATGGCTTTGGAGCACTTGGTGCGTGCGAGGGAGGAAGAGGGGAAGGGGAGGAGGTTGGACTCTTCGGCGCTGTATGGTGTCGTGAGGAAAGATTCTGGGCTTGATTTTAAGACGGAGTTTGTCAAGGAGAGGGATGGCGAGGCTTGAAAGTGTGGGTTTGGTTTTTGGGGGGGTTGAAGTGTTAGGTTAGTAGTGATGATTTTCGTCCATGACAAGAAACCAAGGATGTACTCCAAGGTGAAAAGCATCCTCAACTCGAAATACCTGCATTCAATGGAGATACATTGTGCAGCAACTAAGGTATCAAGAGAATCTTCAACTCTCTGGTCAGCCAGTCGTTCTGCGGTCTTCGGTGTAAAATGTCTCTGTTAGCTGCAGCAGCAATTGAACATGATTGTACGATGGATGCAAGTACATACACTCGAGAAATGGCAAAACAACACAAGTCCAGTGTTGTAGAAAAGCACAGGGATGGGAAGGTAGTAGTAATAGTCATTAATACAACAGCACATAACGCAGCGTGTAGCAAAAAGGTATCCGGTGATAAGGATAAAAGAAAAGAAGAAAAAAAGTAATCACCGCACGTCGGACTCGAACCGACAATCTTCGGCTTAGGAGGCCGATGAGTTAACTGCGAAACAGGTTTTCAAGTTAGCTACAAGATCATTCCCTGATACCAGTAGGCCATTCAATCCATTTTTTTTGGGCTCACGGTGTGCACTTACCCATTTCTCTAGTACGGTTTGTTGGGAAATGCAGGTGCTACCTGGTATTATATTGCTTGGTAGGAGGTAGGTAGGGAGTTGCTTGTTAGGTAGGTGCTGTAGAAGGTTGTTGCTCACTTACGTACGGTACCGCACCGTACCTTCAATACCTGCAGTTAATGTGATTGAAGGATATTCATGTCACACAAGCTTTCATTAGGAGTGGGATTGAATTAGAAGATGGAACATGTAACAATCATTTGGTTAAGATGTTTCTGCTATGTTGCTTTTAGGTTTGGTTTCCGTAGGAAGGATACTTTGATGTGACATGTCCTCACGCAATTGCTACTCGTCACATGGACACAGGGAGCAGAGCAGGTACGACGAAACAAGAACCAAACAAACCGAACCTGTTGGTTCTCTCTTCCTGGTACATTACTGATTGGCCCATTCGTATCATATCCCCTTCCACCATACAACAGCGCATGATACTGTTTGCATGCCAGAGAAACACAGAAACGGGATTCGAAGCCTGCAGCCACCCGGTCCTGATATCTCGGCTGACGATGCCGGGAGGTTACGTGTCACTTCAGCTGAAGGGCACCATAAATTCATCAAAACCACATATCAGCAGACGGAAAGGAAGAGGAGGTATTCATTGGATGCCCTGAGCAAAGCTACCGAGATGAACATCCACAGTTCCGCCAAAGTGGTGAGCGAGAAATGGCGGTAATTGGCCACATCACCTCTCCCTTGCAGAAACGTTTCGCGTGGCACAAGTCAACCGCGATGCTTGCTTACACAATGACGTAGAGGTTTGACCTTTCCGGTGATCAATGGCTTGTGTAACAGTACCTACGGTAACAGTTTACCCCGGAAACTCCTTCCCTTTGCCCTACTCCTCAATTTCAGTTTAACACGCCTTGTTTCGATTAATACCATCACAGCGTTCCAAAGAACCTCAGAAGCGCCTCGACCACAGCATCCGGCTGCTCCTGCTGCACCCAGTGCCCGGCGCCCTGAATGAGCGTGGCGCCCCTGTAACAGCCCGGCGCAACGGTCTCGGGATCGTCGTAGCTTTCCAGCGCGCCCGGCTGCTGATAGTTGCCCCAGTCCTGCGCGCCACTGATGAACGTGACGGGGACGGTCAACTTCCTCCCCGCAAACAGCAGCAGATCGCGTCGAGCTTGTGGGGTTGAAGAGGTCTGCGCCCGGTACCAGTTCAAGGCACCCTGGAACCCGGTGCGTCGCCACTCGGCGCAGTAGATTTCTAGGTCCTCGTCCGAGAGCCAGCGCTCGGTCTGGAGAACGTTCTCGCCTTCCATGTTGCGCGACACGGTCTCGGGCATCGTGTGCTCCGCCCGCATGATGTAGTACTCGGGCATCACGGTCAGTGCTTGCGCCGTCCATTCCTTGAGCGGGTGGGCGTTGTGGTTCGGGCTCCAGTCGGCGGATTTGAGGTGGAAGTAGCCCCGGAGGAACTTTGCTAACCCCTGGGGAGGCCTGTCCCAGTCGCGCGCTGCTTGGGGTGTCGAATTGTACCACTTGTAGTGTTTCCGCGGCGGGTCGAGCTTCGCTAGTTCAACTTGTATGTCGAAGTCGACTTTCTGCTTATGCGGCACAGGCGGCGCGTGGTGCGGGTGGCTGAGCTGGACGGTCGATTTGAAGATATCGGGACGCATCAGCGCCGCCATGGCGGAGCTCACGCCGCCGAAGTCGTGGCCTACGATGCTGAAGACCTCGGTGTAGCCCAGGCCGTAGACCAGGCATACGAGATCGCGCACCAGGTTTGTGAAGACGTAGTCGCTCAAGTCGACCGAGTCATAATCAGCTTTTCCCCCCACGGTAGAAGTGGAGGAGGAGGTAGTAGTGCGACCGTACCCGCGCTGGTCCACGGCCACGCAGTAGTACGGCCCCGCTTCGGCGATCCGCGGCAGGATCTTGCGCCACGAGTACGCGAGCTCAGGGTACCCGTGGCAGAAGAGGAGCAGTGGGAGTTTCTTCTTCTCTTCATCGTTATTGGTGGTTGTTGTTGAAGTTCTCGGTCCCTTGCCGGATTGTAGGATGTGGAAGATCAGACCGCATGAGTCGCGGCAGTCGACGTAGGACTCTGTTACTCCGGCTGGTAGTTTCATTGCGCGCAAAAGGTTTGTGGCTGACGGTGACGGTGATAATGAAGGTAGTATATGAGGTCTGGTGCAGGGTTCTCTTCTCGTCAGGCTTTCGTTTTGATCATAGAAGTGGAAAATGAGATGAGTTAACTGTGGTGGGTTAACCTTAGGTATAAGGTATCAGGTACCAAGTTCTACCCTCTATTCGAAATGCAAGCACTCTTTAATCAGATGGCAGTACCAGACTAACCTTACACAGGTAGGCGACGCGATGAAAGAGGTCGAGCAGACTTGCTGAGACGACTCGGGATTTTACCCCGTAAATTTACCCCGCAGTGGCTCCGAGGTCCGAACTGATCGACAATGCAGGAATAAACCTCATCCGAATATGCTTATTGACAAGAAGCAGGGTAAGGTCACTAAGCCCAGACTAATGGATGCTATCAAAAGGAAAAACCTCAGATCTTTATTGACAATGTCTTCAAGTCCTAACGACCAGTCCTCTTATTCACCGCAGCGACATGATCGCTATGCAAGGACTCAACAGCAGGGATGATGAGACTCTCGATCTCGACCTCTGGCTCGCCTTCCGGGAGCGTTGCCGGATCCATCGGCTTATCCTCCCCTTGTTCTTCTTCTACCTCCCTCCCACTTCCACTGCTCTTGCTATTGCGCACATTGGGCACGCGTATCCACCTGTCCCTCCTGCCCGGGCTGACGAAGACGACCTCCCACTTGCGCGTCGTGAGCAGGTTGCCGATGACGAGGTGGTGCTGGTACCGGTCGAGCGAGTACCGGGCCTTGTGCACCAGGATGGCCGGGTCCGTCTCGAGCTTGAAGGAGACGATCATGCCCTCGGGCGCCCAGCCGTCGACGAGGTTCTTGAGGAACTTGGGCACGGGGTCGAGGTCGACGATCAGCCGCTTGCTGCGCGGCACGGCCGGCGAGGAGTCGAAGTTGTCGAACGCCTCCTCGTCTTCTTCTCGCTTCTCAGAAGTTATCGTAGTAGGGCCTTGGTGGATGTTGTTGCTGCTGGTGGTGGTCTTGTTGCTGAACCCCTCCGTCGCGTTGGTGCTCTGGATCTTGTGTTCCGACATGCGCTCGGGAGGCACGAAAAAGTCGCTGACGGCCGCTGCGAGGTATAACAGCCCGTTCGGGCCCAAGGGGCGCATCAGCTGCGCTACGGCCCTAAGCTCGTGCAGATAGTCTGTGATGGTGACGAACGGCAGCATGAGCAACAGGTTCTGGGTCTTGGCGGCGTTGTACTTTCGGAGCACACGCTGCATCTTCTCCTGGTGCGCCGGGTTCACCACGACACTGCCGTCTTCGCTTTCGCATAAATGGTCTAGGAAGCAGTCCGTCGAGTGGCTGTAGTGCCGACTGTAGGGCAGCAGGCTGAACTGGCGGTGCAGGAAGATGACTGCGTAGCCGGCCTCCAGGAAGTACTCGGCTGAGGTGGCGCCTCGGGTGCCGGCACTGAAGTTGTCGATGAAGCGCACCGTCTGCTTCTCTAACGGCACGGTGGTACCTCCCGACGTCACGAGGACGACGCGACGGTTGGCGGCGGCGTGCTGGTTTATGAACTCCCTGGCGGCGGCGACATGCTGTGCTAAGGCCTTGGGAGGGGGGTTGGAGCTGAAGTAGGAGTTCTCGGCCTCGACGGACGAGGTCGACGTGTGGGTGGAATCGCTAGCCATGCTGTCTTCCGATGTGAAGGACGATATGGATGATGATGAGTACGATCGCTTGTATGGTATGTTTTCAGCGATGTTAAATGACAGACTTAAGGAAGGCGAAGGGGTCTCCGTTCCCTTTCTCCGTAATGACCTTCTTATTTCCGAATGGGTCAGCATCTTGTTGTTTCTGTATGTGATGAGAGGTTATAGTAGTGACGGATGGATCGATGTAACGTTGTGCGCTAGCAGCAAGTAATGGTAGAGAAGATAAAGGGAGGTGTATAACGTGAATAAGAGCTGGATTGGAACTGAATTGAAAGAGAAAAAAAAGAATTTATTGAAAATAAACACAGGATATGATGCGTTAATAAATAATCATTCGGTCAGGATGACGGCGGGAATGGACAGTTGAAATGTTCATATGCAGGGCTTCATCTCATCCAGGCAAAATGCCGTTCATCCAATGCTTGCTGACCACCATTACGAGAATCGATCAATCTGTAGATAGAGCAGACAGACATGTCACCCGTATCGGGCTGGCACTCTCTCGAGGCATTCCCGGCATACCGGGATCCGAGGCATTTTGAACGTCGGACGCCGGGCCTTCTATTTTCGGCGGTTTTTAGGGGGAAGGGCGGGGGAGCCACAGTTGACCTCTCTGACTCGGCTAGCATCGCAGATGCCAGATCGAGATAGACGCGCTGGCCTCGTATCTCTCTCTATGCGAGTGGGTATAAAAAGATAAACAAGGGAGGTAGATGATCGAGCTCCTTCCGGTATTTCATCTTTCTCCGAGAAACAAATGCGAACTCTCTTGACAGAAATGGGGAACAAACTTACTATATCTGACTTTTTGACTTTTTTTTCCCGATGGGAGGGTCAGATCGACGTCTCCTTCAGGAAGTATGGTGGGATATAAATAGTCCTCAGGCAAGTCGACATCAATTAGATGGTGATTATCTGATCAAGCAGACCGATAGATGAAATGACTTGCCGACCGCGGCTTCTTCTGAAAGGACGTACTGTAACGTACGAGCCGTCGTTGGACTGTTCGACGTTGTTGGTGCGGTGCTAGGTTAGCCTATGTCATCCCACTAAAAGAAGCCTCTGCGGAGTAGAAAAACGGATAAGCCAATCGTCCACTTCTGATCGGCCATTCGGGTGAAAGGGCGCTAGCTTTGCGCTAGAACGCCCACCAACATCCGTTTTAGGAAAATCCCTAGGTTAGCCTCAAACCTGCCCAGTGACACTGTACAGTAGACACTGTCCCATTTTGCCATACACCAGAGCACGTGTCAGAATGAAATCTCAAGAACAGACGCGACACGGGGCCTTGCGAGTCTTTTTATTTCCTTGTTATGACTTGCAACCCTACAATCTACAAGGCATCAGAGATGAAGCAAACCTCACGAAGATATGCTTGTGCCTGCACCATTCCTACGTTAGGCAGGTTCCTTGGTTTGCTGGATGGTTCTCAGCCAAGTCTTCAGCTTGTCATCCGAAAATAAGCGGACTGTATCGTATATATTAAGTTCTATGTTCACGATATTACCTCCTGTCTACAATGTAACCTAAATACTGTATAACGACACTCAACAACCCCCTTTGCGACAGAATGTATCCCCTCCATCCTTTCCGTATGTCGGCGGAGGTCCAAACCCGTATGATGTAGATGGAAGCAAGTTTTTAGTTGGTCCAACGCCAGAAACAATATGCAGAACAGAGTCGTATCTTCATGAAATGGCAAGCCCAGCCATGCGACTTTTGCCCGACACTTTTTTTCGATGCAATTAACAAAAGCCAGAGTTTAAAACTTTGTCATCGGGTTCCAACCGACGCTGACGACCTTGGAGGCAAATATCGCCACGAACGCAAACACCTGGCTGAAACCGGTGAAGACGATCAGCGGCCAGAACCTGCCGCCGGCGGCCGTCACGATGCTCCCGGCGATGGGGATGCCGATGAGACAGGCGACCGAGACGATGGTGTAGCAGGTGGCGTAGTACCGGCCGTAGTGGTGGATCGAGCAGAGCCGGCTGACGCAGACGGGCGTGATGGAGATGTTGTTGCCGGTCGAGAAGCCGAAGAGGGCGGAGAAGATGACGAGGCCGGGCGTCGTGGTCCCGAACGGCAGCCAGACGACGAAGCAGGCGAAGATGGTGATGCAGATGGAGATCATGTTGGAGTTGAAGGGCCCGATCCTGTCGGCCCACCAGCCCGGCACGGCCCGGCCGATCACGGAAGCGCCGTTCATGATGGGCAGGAGCCGGAAGGCGAACTTCTCGTCGAACCCGCTCGCGAGCGCGTAGCTCGACACGTACGTCAGCGGGATGAAGAGCCCGAACTCGAGCAGGAAGACGCCCACCGTCAGGAGCAAAAAGGCCCGGTCCTTGAGGATGCGGAAGTCGGGGTGCGGGCTGATGTTCTTGGGCGCCGGGAGCCGCTTCTTGAGGAGCAGGTTGGGGAAGACGAGCAGGAACAGGCAGATGAAGCCGAGGATCCTGATCGACCAGCCCCATCCGAACCGGTTGAACAGAATCTCCAACATCAACGGGAAGATGACGCCGCCGACGCCGCCCCCGGTACTGGCTAGCCCGGAGGCGAAACCGCGCCTTTCGCGAAAGTAGTGCCCGATAGCCGTGATACTAGGGGTGAAGAGGAATGAGCTGGCTATCCCGTTCAGAAAGCCAAAGGTCAAGAGGAAATGCCAATACTCTGTAGGAATCGCCCAAGTCAGCACATAATTCCGTTTTTATAGTTAAGAATCTGCCATTCTCCTGCGGTTGGTTTGACTTACGGGTACATATACTCGTAATCATGACCGCCGCTATGACACCCACGCTGCCCGGCCCGATGAGCCAGCGCGGCCCATACTTGTCAAAGAGCGGGCCGATGTAGATGCCGCAGAAGAAGAGCAGGGCGGTGTACAGGCTGAAGATCCAGCCGACGGTGCCCTCGGTGTAGTTGGCGAGCTGGTGCCTCGACACGTACGTCTGGAAGGTGCCGATGCTGTTCAGCACCCCCAGGGCGGCCACCAGCCCGCACCACGAGCCGAAGACGACGAGCCAGGCCTCGAGCCCGCCTTCCGGGTACGTCTCCTCGCCCAGGAGGGTGACGGCGCGGCCGGACTCGGCGTCGCCCTCGCCCTTCTCGGTCTCCACCGCGTGCGTCTCCGTCTCGGGCGGCACGACGAACATCTGCGGGCTCAGGTTCCGCTCCAGTCCGGCGCCGTGCTCTTTCTCTTCTTCTCGTCTCCCGTCATCGCCGCACTTTTCTCGCTCTTCTATGCTGGGCACCGTCCCACAGTCATGTTGCGTGGTCTGCACGCCATCTTCTCGCTCACCCATGTTTTTTTCTTTTTTTTTTCTTTCTTTCTTTCTTTCTTTTGGTGGGTACGTAACGTGGGTGGCAATTTGACGGGGCTTGGTTCCTGGTTTCGAGGAAGAAAAAGGAGATTGTGGTAATTACAACAATGGAGTTTTCTTTCCCTTTCCCTGTTCAGAGAACTGCTCCGCTATGTGTGATTGCGAATTCGTCGGAGATGCAACTCAACTCCTTTCTGACTGCGCAATTCTTGCTTGCCCAACGGTCCCCCGATCTCGGATTTCTTATTAATTTCGTGCTTATATATCCTATGCAGGTGACATGATATCTACAGATGGAAAGCACGGCATTTTCAGACGACCCAAGCTGCAATGAGATTTTTACCGGGAGATGGAAAAAAAATCCTTTTTCCTTCTCAAAACTTAAAAGTCACCACCAAATTGAAAGCGCCTTCTAGGTTAACTTTCTCTAAAAACGACCTATCTCCTCAAGCACCCCACTCTTATTAATGAATGAATAGAAAGAGAGTTCGAGTCTAATGGGAATGGAATGTGACCATGAAACTATTACGTTAATCAAGGTAACTTATCTTATTTCCCATTTTAGCTTATAAACCCACAACTTTTAGGAGAAATTTCTGTTGCAAATCGCCCCCACATTCGCATATGTAAACCCGGAGCCACGTACTTGTACAGGTAACGTTGACGAATTACTAACGACTCACGACGAGATTCCTGTACCCAGTCGAAGGAGTGTTTACCTAAGTACTTGTAGGTACCTTAGTCGGGTGGAGCCGAAGTCGGAATAGACTTATTCAGATTAGTTTGAGGATTAGGTAAAGTTGAACTTTGCTTAACAAGGGCATGATCTCCAATTCCACCGACACGCCGCCGTAGCAGGCTGTGCCATTGTGCCGGGACAAAGTCGGCACTTGGTAGGTAGACTAGTGTCCATACGACCACGACTTATTGTAGGTAATAGGTACAGTGTGATCAAGTCCCTCTCGTGCTAGCCGGGAAGATCGGGGGAGAGATCTTGAGGCGATAGGGCTGAACTCCACGAGATGGACCACGTGCATTCAAACACACCAGAATACACATAGGCCTGGTCTCTGTCGGACGAGCATAGCTACTAGGTACCGTGGGGAATCAGGTAAGCCACATACGCAGATATGAAGAGTGTAGTCAGTAGAAAAGGTGAAACTGGGTATCATTATAACTTGCGACACTGCCTTGACTATTGCTTCATGCCTAGTCGTCTTCGTCCACGACATCCTCCACTGTGGCTTGTTGAGGTCGAGGTGCCGATGCTTCTCTCTCGAGACGGTCCGCCTCCTCTGGTTCCATCAGGCCACCTTGGCTTTTCGTCTTCTTCAGTTTCATCTGGACGTTCGTCGGTACAAAGGCGCTGACTGCTTCCTTACGTAAGTCTCGGACAGCGGGCTTGGCCTCGTACACCGTCTTGACTTCGACCGGTGCAGGTGTTTTCTCTTGCTGCTGGTAAGATGGGCGCCCCGGCCGATCGCCCAGCGGTGTGTTATTTGCATTCGTCGGCTTTTCCGGATTCCTCGCGGCTCTGCGCTTCGCGTACCATTGGTCCATGATTTCTTTAGGGATGGGCGGCGGCGTGTCTCGGGGCATCGGTATCGACCTCACATCTTCGGGTATGTCTTCGTCGCTACTCGGGGCGTCCTCGCGGTCTCTCCTCCTCTTGCCAAGCACACCGCCATCCTTGCGGTCATGCCTGGGACCGCCATGGTCAAATGTCGGCGCTCTGTCGCCTAGCGCTTCTCTGGCTTTGAGTACTGCTTTGAGATCGCGCTCCAAACCCTCGAGTACGGATTGTTCGTGGGCCGTGAGTTTCCCTCCGGACTCGGTTATTTGCTTCAGGTCGTCAATCTGCTTTTGTATCCTCGCGGGATTCCGGCTCGCTAGCTTCTCGTTTCTCCGTGCAGCGACCTCTGCCTTGCCTAAACCCGAGAAGTCAGTGATCTGGTCATATCTTGGTACGTGGGTCCATGCTTGTCTAGGTACCTTTCTTGATTGCCTTGGCCTTTTCGGCCTTGCGCTGGGCCTGGACGGGATTGAAATTGCGCTCCTTGGGCATTTCGGTGGATTACTAGTAAAGGGCAAGTGTAAGGGTGAGTCGTTTATACTTGTGACTAGAAATAGAACGTGGGATATCATCAAATCAAAGTCATGCGTTGTGTTTGCTTGTTTACTCCTTTTGCCGAAGGTTGGTTGACTTGTGTCACAAGACACGGGAATGCGCTATCGTTCGGTAGTTTTTGGAGGTTACAGTAATCTCTTTCTTGCACTGTACCAGCCCTGTCGTCATCACTTTCAGTTTGCACGTTCAAATGGTCGCATGGCCGACGGACACTGTGGTGGATCCCAGTGATCTGGTAACACTTGCCAACCCTGCGATGTGTTTCAGCTCTGTAGCTTGATGCACATTAAGTAAAGGTACCTAATGTGATAGCTGCAGTTTGGGTGTCAAGTAGGTATCGGGGACATGCATTGAGAAACAGATGCCTGGACGGTTATGCCATGTTTACCTGCCGCCTACTTGTAGCAATCTTGGTTGCCGCTGCTAGGGTGACAGGCTGACGGGGAAAACAAATAAAGCTCAATGTTGACAAGTCACATTCAACCCCGCCAAATGCCCAGTCCACATGCCAGTCGTTCCTACCTAACGTGCCCAATCGTAATCGCAACTTGTTCCTGCATTAGCATCATCATAGTAACCACCTGCACCTGCGCAGTTCCTCTCTCGCATTCCAACCAACCCAACTAACTACTTACCTACCTTACCCAAACAAATCATCCATTTTCTGTTCCGTTTGTTTGCTAACAAGGCGCGATTGCAAGGGTTTTGGAGATCACCTCCGCGTCTTGCACCCTGCGTATCGTATCAATACGG
Source organism: Xylariaceae sp. FL0594 (assembly GCA_022385605.1). Taxonomy (NCBI): domain Eukaryota; kingdom Fungi; phylum Ascomycota; class Sordariomycetes; order Xylariales; family Xylariaceae; species Xylariaceae sp. FL0594. The sequence continues at coordinate 17,538 of MU281012.1, forward strand.
TAGACGTATTACTTCCATTGTGTATCCTTGTTTCTGTTCCTCTCCCTTGACATCAATCAACAAGCATCCTTGTCTGGCCCTTTCCATAAGGTAGCGAGGGTATCCTTCGCGGCCCTCATTTGTTCTACTTGCCCAGGTCTATTGCCGGCAACAAACATGGCTAGCTTCCTGTCCAATATGTTGTCCGGATCGCGGGGTACCGATGGCTCCAAGTCTTCAACCGTCGAGCGCCCGGCCACACCCATCAAGAATGCCTTCGTCGATCCCGTCTCCACCCCGATGGGCAGTCCGAGCAAGAAGACGATCCCTCCCGGCGCTCATGAGCTCCCCGCCACTTTCGATAATGCCATGAGACTGAATGCGACCGTCCTCGACAGCCCGGTGAAGCTGGGCAGACCCCAGAGCAGCGGCGGCGCCTTGTCACCTAACAAGGACAAGACACATTCCACCGACAATTCGTACTTTCCTTCAGCCCCTCCTAGTGTCGATAATAGCATCATACACAAGAGCGGGATCCCGCCTGACTCCCCCGTCAAACGGCAAGGCCAGGAGAACACGCCGCCTAGATCGCGCATTCCTATGCTGAACCACAACCAAGCCGCTCTTTCCCGCCATGAACTATACCAGCCGCGAGAGACGCGACCCATCACCCCGGCAACGACGACCACGACCAAGAAGTTCAACACCGCCCGTGGGCTGACGCCAGAAGAGCTTGAGATTCTGAACAAGCCCTCCGTCCGTCGCTTAGTCAATGTCACGCAGCTGTGTAGGATTGACTCACTCATGTTTCTTTCTTTCAATGCATCACTAGAGACATGCTAACATGGACCGGTCACAGACTTTCTGGACTACTACTTTGATCTCTTGACATACGTCGGCGCCAGGCAGAATCGACTCAAGGCGTTCAAATCCGAGATACCAGAACCGCTCGACACCGACTCCGAAGAGGCCAAGGAAGAGTATAAGAAGCTATGGCAGAAGTACAGCGGGAGAGAGCGTGCTGCTCTGCGCAAACGTCGAGTACGCCTCCGTCATGGTGATTTCCAGATCCTTACGCAGGTCGGCCAGGGAGGCTACGGACAAGTCTTCCTCGCGCAGAAGAAGGACACGAGAGAGGTGTGCGCACTCAAGGTCATGAGCAAGAAGCTGCTCTTCAAGCTGGACGAGATCCGCCACGTGCTGACAGAGCGAGATATCCTGACCACTGCCAACAGCGAGTGGCTGGTACGGCTTCTCTACTCGTTCCAGGACGACAAGAACATCTACCTCGCCATGGAATATGTGCCTGGCGGAGACTTCCGGACGCTGCTCAACAACACGGGCGTCCTCTCCAACCGCCACGCCCGGTTCTACATTGCCGAGATGTTTTGTGCTGTCGACGCCCTTCACAAGCTCGGATACATCCACCGTGACTTGAAGCCGGAGAATTTCCTGGTCGATTCCACGGGCCATGTCAAACTGACGGATTTTGGTCTCGCGGCCGGCAATGTCGCGTCGTCCAAGATCAACTCGATGCGTATCCGACTCGAGAAGGCGTCGGAAACGGAGGTGCCCTTCGGCAAAGCCATGGACCAGAGAACCATGGCCGAGCGCCGCGAGGGCTACCAGACGATGCGTGAGCGGGATGTCAACTATGCCAAGTCCATCGTCGGGTCACCCGACTACATGGCACCCGAGGTCCTCCGGGGCGAGGAGTACGATTTTACCGTGGACTACTGGAGTTTAGGATGTATGCTGTTCGAGGCCTTGACGGGATTCCCTCCATTTGCCGGCTCGACGGCCGATGAGACGTGGCGTAATCTGAAGCATTGGCGCGAGGTGTTGAAGCGTCCTGTATGGGAAGATCCCAGCTACTTCCTCAGCAACCGGACCTGGAATTTTATCACCACGTGAGTCGACAAAGCTTCTCGTTGTTTCGTCGATAAAGAGCTGACAACAAAACCTAGCTGCATCAACTCACGTTCCAAACGTTTCTCCGACATCAAGGACATACTCGGCCACCAGTACTTTGCCGAGGTGGACTGGCAAATACTGCGGCAGACCAAAGCCCCCTTTGTCCCCGAGCTGGACTCGGAGACGGACGCTGGCTACTTTGACGACTTCAGCAACGAGGCCGACATGGCCAAGTATAAGGAGGTTCACGACAAACAACAGGCGCTGGAGAACATGGCCGACCGAGAGGAAGAGATGGGCAAGGGTCTCTTTGTCGGCTTTACCTTCCGCCACCGCAAAGCCACGACGGAAGACGGCAGCCCACGAAAGAAGATTCCGACGGACGGAAGCTTTGGCACTATGCTTTGAGGCGAGTCTCGATGCGTCTTTATTGTCTGTCCTTTCCTTGCTGCCCATGTGGCATACTGCTGGTCTGAGGTTTTTGCGGAGTTTTTTCTTGATGGGCGAAGACGGAGTTGAAAGCAGGTGGACGACGTTCGAGTAACTTTTTGATCATGGAAACGGGAAGGAAGCTGCCCCGGTGTGACGGCGTAGACTTGATACCTTTGTGTGCGTGTGTGGGAATGCGCATATTCTTGTTGGAGTTTCGGGAGGGTGGTTGATTCGGCAAGGGACTAAAGGGGAAAGTTTGCATGGACATGATGAGTACAGGAATAATAACTTAATGGTAGCAGTTCGGACAGGACGGTGTAGGATGGGTGGATGGGATGGGATGGGATTAGAAGGAAGGTACGTAGGTAATTCTATGTGTAATAACAGTGTTGACTTTCGGGTTACTGGCTTCTTTTGCTCCCCTGTATGTTTGATACTTGCCCCTGAGAATGACAGACAGGGTGGTCCTTTGTCTAGACTTTATTTATGTCCCGACGCCACCAGGGTGTGTGTATGTTATGTTCAACCAGGGCAGCAGAAGGATCGAGAAACCGGCAGGTACGTACTTAGGTTACCAGAGGTAAGTGAGTTCCTGGAAGCGTGCCGTTCCTCAGAATTTGGAGTATATGTATGTATGGGATGTGAGGTTAGTTGAAAAGGGGGGGTGAACAAAATGAAAATTGCCAGGTTATCCCAGAATGAAAGTTCTGAATGGCTGGGTACCTAACCCAGGCCCAGCAAGGTAGGTAGGTAGTGTACAAGAAACGTTACGGGCAAAGTTATGATAGATGCCCCTTACTCGGATTTTTTCCATGTGATGGATCATCATGCAGTTTACGCGTTCTAATGGTCATGGTTTTATCATTGCGGACGCTTGTGTGGCGTAAGAAGGAGGTGTGTCACGTGTGTTGTGTGTGGGAAAAAGAGTTGGCATGAGATGCTTAAGTACTTTAGGTACGGGAAGAAAAGAAGTAGGTATTTGGTACATATATTATCTGATTGATGTGAACAGATTTGGTTGGCTCTGGGAGATGGAAAAGGAGACTGGCTGGGTACGGGATATGTGGAAAGGAGACTGGGTATACATGTATGTGTGAGATTTTGAGGCTCATGGCGCCTTGCATACTTGCATTATCATGCATGTCCTAGAGCACACAGCAAGCAGTCCGGATGAGCTTAACCTTAGATGAAGAGGGCAGGGAAAAAAGATGATCTCTCTCTCCAAGGCCAGACTAACACCGTAGATTTGAATCCATAGCAGAGCCTCATGAAGTTCACAATCAGAGACTACATACCTACATACTGCTCCTGGTAACCTAGGACAGACTGTATGCTGTACATGGTTAAAAGCTGCGGGCTTTTTCTTTCCCGTAATGTCTCATGTAAATGTCGGAACGGACCTTCCCCACATTTGTGTCCTCCGTCACTGTTATGCGCCCGCTGACAAATGGAGAGCCAATCACGTGTCCTGAATCGGCAAAGTATTCGGGACCGAGTAAGTACTTATGCATGCAGGGGAACCATTACGAACCCGCCCCCGGGGCTCGGGTTAAGACGTTCAAGTTAAGTTCTATTTCAGACGCTGTGAAGGTACAGCGCCATTACGGTGTTTCTCTTTTCCCGCTTTGCTGGCTGTATGAAGTTGAAAGTTTGAGAATTTTATATTCTTGCCAGACGGTTTTGAGGTTGAGTATGTAAGTAGGTTAACTGAGCTCTTTCTCACTTTTAATGACGTTTGACAGGTCATAGGGATAAACTTGATAAAGGCTAGTCTAACTTGACTTTCCCACGTGGAACCTCGTTCCTGGTCTTCTGACGACGTGTGTGCGGAGTTTGTTGTGGAGTCGTATATGAGGTTGCATCTCGATCTTGCATCTAGACTTCATCTGTACCTGTAACCTGGTCCTTCGGCCGGCCGGCCGAAGACATAGCCTTGAATCTCACGACTCAATGTGCTCTATATTCTTTACATTCAACTTGTATGAGAAGGATGCGGGTGCCTCTCGGCCTATTTTGCATTGCGTAAATAGATAGGCAATGGTTAAACTTGTGGCACCGGAGACTGCCTCGTTGTAACCGTGACACGGCCGCGTGGCAACCCCCGGAACCACGAAATCCGGACTTACCTAAGTATACAAGGCTCCCCCTTTTGTTTCGTCAGCCTATGGTTTCCACAGGAGATGGGCATTGGTTGAACAGCATATGTTCTGGAACCGGTGGCGTCTCTTTCAGAAGTCCCTATACACAGGATATGGATGAGAAATGCAAGTTTATTCTGACGCACTGTCATCGATTGTCCGTTGGCCCCAACCCCGAGGAACAAGATTGTCTTGTCCTATCCATAATTTGTGATATGTCACACAGTCAGAGACGGTGAAGAATAGGGAGAAAGGTTTGGAAGGTTATCTGTCCCCCTTGCTGACTCTGTTCGTGTCAGGGAATAATATTTCTGCAAGACAAACATCATCCCGCCCACATTATCTTTCTGGACGCGTAAGCCTAATTCACCTCGAACCTGCTTCGAACTCTGTGCTGGTACGAGGTTCTTTGCTTATTGATTATCTGTCCCTCTGCGCCACTCGGCGTTTGCTTCTACGTCAATTCGCATTATACATCTCCGATCTTTGTCTCTTTTCTTTGGGCCTCTGGTCTACGACGCCTGGGTAAAGTGGATGTAAAAACTGGCACCGTGCTGACTGTTCAGAGTAGTATATAGGAAACTCGCATCGACAACCTTCTCAACAGATTCATCTCCCGCTTGCTTTTTTTCTTCATCCCATCACAAAAGTATACGTACGCCCTATCTGCTTGCGCCAAGTCTCTCAGCATCTTTTCTATCTTCTCCCTGTCGTTTCTTTTTGATCGAGAAGAGTCTTCCTTTGCTTCAGCCATGATGCTCTTCCATTGGAGCAACGTCCCCTACGTAGTCTTGGTCGTCACGGCCTGTACCTCGACCGTCTCCGCGGAATGGTGGAAGGGTGCGCCTGAGTGTGCGGTAAGTCTTTTCGTGTTTGTTTTTTCGTGTTTGTTTTTTCGTGTTTGTTGTGTCTTGGTCTTTACATGATTTGGTTTATCTATTGTGGTTCATGAAGACTTATCCAAAACAATAAACATAAGACCTGAATATACACACACCCACCACCGTGTACAACATAAACACATATAGGAAACACTAGTTATATGAAATGAAGAACTAACATATATAATGACAAACAGCACGACTGCCTCTCCTCCGCCTACTACGAGCCAGACAAAGCCACCCAAGCGCCCTGGCCCAAACAGACCGACTACTGCGGCGGCGGTGGCGACGACGGCAAGGGCAAGGGCAAGGGCAAGGGTAAGCGACATGGCAAAGACAAGGACAACGACAACGACAAGGGCAAGAAGGTAGGGGAATGCATCAGCAAAGCATGCAGTGCGACGACGACGGCGTACAAGTCCTACAGCTCCCTCTCGTCCTCCCTCTGCGCCAAGTACGCGTCCTGTACCAAGGCGGGCAAGACGGGGCCACAGACGCTCACCTACGCCGGCGGACCCGTCACCTGGGCCGCTCCGGGCGGATGGGGGGGTGCGAACAAGTGGGGATACGGTGGTGGATATGACGGTGCCGGTGGAGAGAACAAGGATGGCGGAAAGGGAGGCGAAGGGAAGGGTGGTGAGAATCAGAATAAGAATGGCGGCAAAGGAGAGGAGGGGCAGAAGGGTGGTGATGAGAAAGGAGGAGAGAAGGGTGACGGCAAGAATGGTGAGGATAATAAGAAGGGCGATGGCAAGGGAGGAGAAGGCGGCGAAGATAAGAACGAGAACGAGAACGGCGAGAACAAGAATGGAGAGGGCGAAGCAGAAGACCACAACAACAACTACAACAACAACAACGGCAAGGGAGGAAAAGAAGGAGGAGAAGAAGGAGGAGAAAAGGGAGGAGAAAAAGGAGGAGACGGCGGCATTTCCCAATGGGGCAACGCCACCGCACCCACCCCCACGCCCTCCCACAACGACGACGGCGACTACAACAAGAACGACTACGGCAACAACAAGCAGTGGGCCGACTGGGCGGCCGCCTACAGCTCGTCGAAGACGTGGACGGGCGGCGAGGTGGTGGTGACGTCGGGCTGCGACTCGTTCGCCGGGTCGCCGTGGTACGTCGGGCCGGACTGCGGCTGGAACGACCTCGGCGGGTTTAACGGCTGGGTCGGCTGGGGCGACGGCTGGACGGCCGGGCCGACGCAGACCGAGACCGTCACCGTCACCACGACGGACGAGCAAGGCCACAAGGCCACACAGACCGGGCTCGGCACCGTCGCCTTCGCCGTCAGCGGCAGCCTCACCACCTCGTCCATCGTCGGGTCCGTCCACGTCAAGGAGACCGGGTCGTCCTCGGCCGACAATAGCGGACAGACGCAGACCGGTGCGGCTTCTTCCTCTGCTGCTGTTTCCAAGGTTCTCGGGCTCGGGCTCGGCATGATGGTTGTTGTGCTGGGCGTGGGCTGGTAAAATGAAAAACCAGCAGAAAAAAACTGAGGTTAAAGTTAAAGGTAACCTAGCTTAAGGAAAAGGGGGGGAAAGAAAAAGAAAAGCGATTTTCATGACCGGACGAATTTCCTTGGGTTTGCAAATTTTGAATTCACCTGGTATGTAATCTTATAGAGAGGTGGGACTAATGAGTGAGGAACGAGGATTTGGGATGAAAAGGGGGAAAAGTTACAAATGAGACACCGGAAAGAAAAGAAAACCATTACCAGAAAAAAAGAAAAAGGCATGTAGAGATAATAATAACAGCTCCGGTTATTCCAATGATCCGTTCTGCCCCAACCCCTTTTTTCAGGATGAATAAGTACTTTTGGTATAGGAACTACGATCCTATATAGAAATATCTAGTCTATAGGAGACATGGCATTAAATATGTAAGGAACTATATGAATATATATATCGTATGCGTACAACTAATACTACAGTGAGAAACGAGACTTAAAACGAACATATATAAACATATATATATATATCAACTCTTCAGAGTCAATAAAAAAACGGATCACAACCTCCTATCAAACTCCGACTCCGGGAACAAGATGCTGGTCCCCACAGACGACGGCAGAGACGTGGCTGAGGTGGGCGTCTCATCGCCGCTTCTTCTTCTTCTTCTTGTTCTTCCTCCCTTCTCATCAACAGCGCTCTTATTCCCTTGTCGTCCTGGATCATCATATTTTTCGGAAGGCACGTATGAAGGACTACTCCTCGCAAACGCCGTCCCGCGCCAGCGCTTGTGGTCGAAGCGCTCGCCTGGCGCTATGGGCGGGAGGACGGGCTTCTCTTTCTCTTTCTTTCTCTCTCTCTCTCTCTTTCTCTTTCGTACCGTAGTCTCTTCCCCCTTGTTCTCCAGCAGTAGCAGTAGTAGTGATGCGTGAATGATGATGATAACGATCGGCAAACCTGCCCAGAACAGGCGACTCGATAAAAGACTCCGGTCTCGTTCTTCTTCTTCTTCCTCGTCCCCGCTGACGACGTGAAAGGGACCCGTACCGTCCCACAGAGGGCGTGCTCGTGTTGGCAAAGGTCATGCTTAGCAGACCTGGGGAGGCTTGGGGTGGCTGAGCCTGTATGTGAGTGCTACCGCTACCGTTTACGTCTACGTTTCCGTGCCCGGATCTGTTGTTGATCGTTGGTGGAGATGTGGATGTAGATGTAGATGCTGCTGAACCCTGCGAGCGGCCAGTCGGTAGGGGTGAGGGGAAAGGAAGGGGTTTATTATTAGAGTGTTGGGAAGAAAGGGGAAGAGGTTGTGTGGCCTTGGTCTGTTGCTGTTGCTGTTGCTGTTGCTGTTGCTGTTGCTGTTGCTGTTGCTGTTGCTGTTGCTGTTGCTGTTGCTGTTGCTGTTGCTGTTGCTGTT
>MU281013.1:0-25547 GCA_022385605.1 Xylariaceae sp. FL0594
CTAAGTGCCCGTTGAAGCCTTCACTTGTTTTTACCCTTCAGGAAATAGCAAACCTGCATTCCTTACTGGCCCAGTGTTAGTTGGATTGTTACATAACCACTTTATTACTGCGCTATAAAACCTTTATACCTAGTATTTAACTTGCTTTTTTAACTTATATACAATGCTTTAAGCTATAAATTTTTATTAACTAGCTAACTATATATTTTTTATATAATTGCTAGTTTAATATATTTGCTACTAAATAATTAATTATATAAAAAACTAGTTAATTTAAAAATATAATAATAAAGTTATAAAAGCTAATAAATGAATAAAATAGTAATAAACAGTACAAAGAATATATAAAAGCTTAATTAACTTTTATAAACTTTCTTTTATTAGAATTAGCTTACTAGTTTAAATAACTACTTGGTATTAAAAAAGTTTTTAAGCTTAAAACTAAAAGGTTGCTAGTATAAAGTTTAAATAAAAAGTTATATATTTTTTAAAAGTAATTTATTTAGTTATAAATATATTAAATTTAATAAACTTACTTTATTGCTAGTTAATAGCTATATTTTTTAAAATGCTTTTTATTACTTTTCAAAAATAGTAATCAACTATTTAGTTAATAATAATGAAGCTATAAGTTTTTAAGAGTTAATTTTATAAAAAACTAAAGCTTTTTTGGCTATTTTGCTAGTTAAATTTTTTAATAAAGTTAGTTATTAAAAGCTTTTAATTTTTATAAATTAAAGGTTTTTTTATTACTAAAGCTATTTTTTTATAAATTAAAAGTTTCTTATTATTAAAGCTTTTTTTATAAATTAAAGGTTTTTATTATTAAAGCTATTTTTTTAAATTAGCCTTTTTAACTTTTTTAATAATTATTTTTTTGCTAATTATTAATATTAACTAAATTTAATTAATATAACAAGTTTAGCTACTTTACTATAAGTAATGTAACGGCGAAGACTTTTGCTGCAAGTTCCAAAGCTACACCGCTCCCCACTAGGCCATCGCATGGCAAAAGGGAACCAGAACAACAAAGTTGTCTTGTCATTCTTACTTGCAGCTATCTAGTATACGCTGGAATTGGTGGAATGTCACGCCGTGACAACTTTTATTTAAAGATTTAGTATATAAAAACTTAGCTAGTTATATTAGCTGCCAAAAAATTAACAATCTTCTAGTAGTAATCATAATAAAAAATAAAGGCCTTAACAGCATTTTAATACTTAGGTATATACTTTGTTATAATATTATTTTAATACTTTATAATATTAAATATTTTTAAAGTTTTAATAAACATTAATTTATAAAATATATTAGTTAGTAATATTTAATAAAAATAAATGTAAAAGGTTAAAAAGTATACTATATAAGCTTACTTTTAAATCTAGTAATTTTAAATGTTTACTTTAATATCATTTTCTATTATTTAATGTTTAATTTAACACTACTTTAAATAGTTACCTATTAAACAAAAAGCCCTAGTTAATGAGCAAGTATTTTATATTAATACTTTTACTTTTACTTTATTTTATAGCTTGTTAAAATAACTATAGTTTAAACTAGTTATTTATTTATACTTTTTATAACTATTTATTATTATAATATCTTTATCTTTATATTTATATTGTTATAGTATATTTTTTTCAAATAGTAGCAAGTTAAGTTTTTAATATATTTATTTAGCGTATTGCTAAGTTAAACGTTAAAAGGATAACTATATATCTTTTTAGCGCTAGCGCTAGCAACACTCTAGGTACTTACCTGCTAAACAGAAGGGTTTAGCTAGTTAACAGGTGTTTTAAATAAAGGGTTATTTCTAGCAGTTATCTGCAAAGACACAATAAAGAGGTAAAGGCAACAAGTAAAAAAAGCTTAGTGCTATTCCTTCTATCTATACAAATTTATATAAACAAAAAATCCTTTTAAACAAACTTAGCTAGCTACTTAATTAATAGAACATATATTTATATATTAAATTATAGCCTTTTAATTGGTAATATAAAATTTAATAAATAAAAGTTTTATTAATAAATATAATTAATATTGCTTATTATCTTTATTAAAACATATAGGTTTAGTTTTTATTAGTTATTTAATTAGCTTATATAAATTATTATAGCAGCTTAAACGAATAAAACTATTTTGTTTTAGCTTAATAACTTTTATTAATAAAATAAAGACTTTAAAGCAAAAGCTGCTTTTTTATAAATATTTAATTATATTTATACATTTGTAAAAACTAAGTAAATTAAAAAGGTAAAAGTTTTTAACTTCAAGCTTTTTTTAGCTTAAACTTTAAAAACTATATAATTAAAGTTTATTATACTTTTAGCTGCTTTATTAACAGTTAAAAGGCTTTTTTATATTAACTTTTATTAAATATACTTTTAAGCTATTAGTTACTATAGTATAAAAAGCAAAAAATATGTAGACTAATAAAAAAAGTTTAAAACTTATTAAGCTAAATAATTAAATATATATTATTTATTTCTAAAGTAATTTACTTTAAGCTAAAATTAAAAATTAATAAGTAGTATATTAACTATAAAGCTATAGCTTTTTACTTTACCATTCTACTTAAATGAAAAATATAGAATACATATTACTAGTTTATTGCTAGTTTATTGAAAAACGTATAAAAGACTTAAATATACAGGTATAACTTTAAAAAGAAAAGATTACTATAATATTTAAATATAAAGTTAAAAAATTATTAAGTTATATACTTTGTTTTATACAGCTAAAACAGCTTTAACAAATAACTATATATTTTAGTAAGCCTTTTTTATTAACTAAAGCTTTATAAACTGAAAAAGCTAAATTATATATTTGAAAATTAATCCTTTTATTAAGCTATTTATATTTATACATATAAACTTTAAGCTTGCTAAAAAAGTAATTAAAAAAGCTTTTGCTATATTTAGCAATATATATAAAAAGGCTTAGAAAAATGAAGTTTTTAAGCCAAAAAAACAATGTAAATAATTATAAAAAACAAGCTTTTTATAAAACTTTTAGTAAAGCTATAAAAATGATAAAGCTAAAAAAGGGTTTAAAGTTAGTTTAGCAGTTAAAAAAAGCAAACACTTATATAATAAGAAATAGTTTAAATATTTATTTTATATATGCTTACTTTTACTAACTATTAAATTACTATTATGGATTTTTTTCAAAAAAAGTATTAAAAACTTTAAATATAGCAAGCTTATTCAAATCTTTATATAATATATAATTAAATATAGTTTAAAACTTTAAAAAAGATTATAAAGATTAAACCAAATAAAGCTTTATAAAAAGGCAAAAAAACAATTAACTTAATTAAAACTAACTAGTATAAGTTATTATAAAAACTGCCTTTAATATAAAAAAAAGCTAAAAATAAAAAACTATTTTTTATAAAATTTAGATATTTTAAACTTAGAAATAACTTTATATATATATATATATAACAAAATAAGTTAATTTTATAATGTATAAACTGCTAATTTAAAAAGTATAGTAATTATAAGAAATAGTACGGTATTAATTTTTGCTTATAAAAAGGTTAATTTATATATATACACTATATAAAGCATTAAAATTATATAACTATATAATATAGTATATTACTAAAATATAGTATATAATTTAATTATATTTTATACTTTCAAATATAAAAAATACTAATAAAATCAAAAGCTTTTAGCTAATATTATATAAAATAAGGAAAGCTATAAAGTATATTTAATAAAAAGTTAATATAAACAATTTATATAAAAATATGCTAATAAGCTATACTAGCTTATTAATTGCTGTAAAGATTTTTTAAAAAAGGCATTTAAAGCTAAGCTATTTTAATATAAAGGCTTTAAAATATTTAGTTAGCAAAGTTAAAAAACTAAAAACTAAAAAATTATAGTCTAATTTAATATTAATAAATTGTTTACTTTATATGGTAAAAAACTTAAAACGCTAAATTAACTATAAGCTATATATAAAGCTAAACAGGCCTTTAAAGAATTATAGTTATTTAGTATAACTATTACTTATTAAGTGTATATATAAAAATAATAAAAGCAGCTTTTAAAACCATTTTTAACTATATAAAATAAATTTATAATATGGTTTTTATTACTAAATTAAATAGCTGAAATTTTAAAAATAAAAAACTTTTATATTACTTTTAAAGAAACTATATATTTATATTAAACTTTTTACATTAAATATTGCAACTTAAAATAAAATATAAAGCAGTTAAAGCGCATTATTAAAAATAAAGCTTATACTATAAAAGCGAAAGCTAAGTTATCAAAGGCTTTATAGTTAAACATTAACTATTTTATAATTCATTTAGTTAATAAAACTTTAAAATTAACTTATAATTAAAAAATGCTATATAAATGTTTTTATATTTATTTTATAGTATAAAATAGTATATAAATGTTTTTATATTTGTTTTATAGTATAAAATAGTATATGTCACGGCGTGACATTCCACCAATTCCAGCGTATACTAGATAGCTGCAAGTAAGAATGACAAGACAACTTTGTTGTTCTGGTTCCCTTTTGCCATGCAATGGCCTAGTGGGGAGCGGTGTAGCTTTGGAACTTGCAGCAAAAGTCTTCGCCGTTACAAAAGTTAACCTTCAATATAACTTTTTAAAATTACTAGTTTATTACTTCTTAATACACTTTAATAATATAACCTTTTATACTTTTTTACTTTTAGTTATTTATAGTTATAATATAGTTACTAAAAGTTTAAAAAAATATAAATAAAATATATAGTTAGCAATTAAAAAGTAAACATTTATTAAAAGTAAACCTTTAAACAGCTACTAAAAAAAATTTAATAATTAATAAGTTGTAATAAAACTTTATTATTAAAGTTAATAAAGTTAAATACTTAATTAATATATATAAAAGGTTACGTTATTAAAGTTGTTGCAAAATAATAAACTAGTAATTTTAAAAAGTAGTATTAAAGGTTAACTTTTATTTAAGATCTAGTATATAAAAACTAGCTAGTTATATTAGTTGCTAAAAAATCGGCAATCCTATAGTAGCCAAAAAAAAAGCTTTAAAAGTATTTAAATAGTTAATTAAGTATATGCTTTATTATACTGTCTTTTTTTAATAGCTATTAGTTTTTAATTAGTTATATTATAGTATTTATTGCTAGTTATATATTTACTTTGTATATTTGGTAATTAGTTTATAACTATATAATTTATTTTTATAATTAATTAGAAAGCTAATATTTATGAACATTTTATATATAAATTAATAATAAGTTTTTTAATTGCTTTGCAATAAATATAATTTCTTTTTCCCTTTTTAAAAACTATTTATTTTTTGCGCTTTTGTTTTTTAAGGTTTTTTTATTTTTTGCTAATTAATTTTTATACTTTTACTAACTGTTTTATTATTTTTTTGATTAGTTTTATTATAGCGACTATTTATAACACTATTTTATATAATTTATTTATTAAAAAGTTTTAGTTTAATAAAGCTGCTAATTAAAAGTATTTTAATTGCTATTTATTTAATAACTTAACGCTTTAAGTAATACTGCTAATATAGTAATAATTAAAGTTTAAGCTTTTTATAATCATTATATTAGCTAATACTATTTTAATATTTACATTTATTGCTTTTTTATATAGCTTAATTATTATAGCGCTATGTAACAATCCAACTAACACTGGGCCAGTAAGGAATGCAGGTTTGCTATTTCCTGAAGGGTAAAAACAAGTGAAGGCTTCAACGGGCACTTAGACGATAGGCACAATAAGGATTGCTAGGGAATGGTTCCCAATATACTTATATTCCAAGAACTAGGTATATCCTTAAGTTGAATACTGAGTGAAGGAAAGACTATAGCTAGTAGATACATGATGGGATATATACTTGTTTCCTTTCCTCAATGAATGTGTTGTTCCCTGGCTCATTCTGAGCCTTTGGATCATTCTGAGCCATCACGTGATCACGTATGGTCATTCTCCGTCCTGCGTTATGCACCTAACGCGGTATTTCCGTCTCGGCTTGTGGTCTGCTATCGGGTCGCATGGGTCATTCTACCCCTCCGGGCTGAATCCGTTGGCTCTCCTTGTTTGGGTTGTGACACGCTAAATAGATTATATAAATTTATATAACTATTATATTTACTAAGCTATAAATATCTCTTTTATTAATGCATTAGCAAGCCTTTTATAAGCTATCTATTTTTAAATTTTTTATAATTTATATAACACTGCTTAATATATTACTTGCTACTAAGTAATAATTTACACTTTTATTAAAAGCGCTTAAAAATACTTAATAAAATGTAAACTTTCGCTATTTTAATTAAATTAGTTACGATGTTTTATAGTTTAAAACTATATGTTTTTTATTTTACTATATTATTAACTTTAAAATATTTACTATTATAAAACCTATTACTTATAATATTAATAGTACTATAATAGCTAAGCTATAAACTAACTATTGTTTATTTTATATTTGCTTAAACGCTATTACTATAAATAGTTATTTACTAATAAGTTATTAATTTTTTAGTAATGTTATATTTAATTTAATAAATAAAACCTTTTTTATACTAATACTTTTAATATTGCTAAGTTTTATTATATTATTAATAATACTATTTTGAAATATAAATATAACTTGGTAATATTTTTATATAGCTTTTATTGCTGCTTTTTTCAACTAGTTGTTTTAAGCTTAAATAGCTAGCAATTTACTATTAATATAGTTAAGCTAGATTTTTTATATTAACTATAATAGCTAAGCTATTAAAAATAAGCTTTTAATTAGCAATAAAATAGTAAATATATTAATAACTTAAGCTTATAATATTAATAATACATTATTTGCTACTTTTATATAAATATTTTAGTAATAATGCTTAATTGTTCTTTTATTACTTAGTAGTTACTGTTCTTAAAATAAATTCTTAAATTTTTTTTATTTTTAAGTTTATTTTTTTCAGCTAAATATATTTATTGCGAAAGTTATAGCAGCTTTTTAACATTTCTATTAATTAAAGTAATATTAAAGTTTTTTTGGAATTATAAACTAATTAAATAACTTTATTAGCAAAAGTTTATTATTATTTCCTATAATATATATAATTAATAAATAAATATTTTTTACTTATTAATAATAGTTTATTAATTATATTACTTAAGCTTTATTTTATTTTATCAATAACGCTTTACTTTTTTATTATTTTTTAATTAAATTCTTAACATTAGTTAAATACTTAATAAGCTTTTAAATATTCCATTTTATAAGCTAGGTTTTTTCTTTAATTAAATATTTATATTAACTTTTATTTTTATAGTAATAAACTATACGTTTAATATATATTTGTTTTATTCTTTTAAATTAAATAACTTTAACCTTTTACCAACTTTTCCCCAATTAAGCTATAGCTTTAATAATAATATTTAAAAATATTTTATACTTCTAAATATTTAGCTATTAAACTTAATATAATATGCTAAACAGCTAATACTTTTTAATATTTTAACTAAAATATATATAGGTTATAATTTTTATTGTGTTTTAAATTAAAATAAGTTGTTAATAATCTAATATAGTTATTTACTTAAAACTTTATTAGTTTTTAATAGTTATTATAATTTCTTTTTATACTTTTTATTGCATTTTTTAATATTTTTAAAATGCTTAGCAAACTATTTTAGTTTATTAATGTTTATTTTTTATTTCTTTACTTTAGTTTATATATTTTATAAAATATAGTTAATAATTGTTAAATAATATGTATATAGTACTTTAAATAAAAAATATTTTATAATAATATATTAGTTATTATTATAAATATACTTAGCTTTTAATACTATTTGTTTAATTTAATTAAATAGTTTATAGTATATATTTATAAATATTTTTTTAACTTAACTATCTTATTTATAAGTGCTATATTATGAATAGTTAGCCTTTAATTATTTTTATCATAAAGCTTTTTTAAAAATTTGCTTATAATTAGTTTATTTTAATTATTCATAATACTTTTTAGTAAATTAAATTAGCATTTTTATTTTTTATATAGTATAAGCTACTAGTTTTATTATATTAAAGGTTTTTTTAATTAGTATTAATAACCTATTTTTATAAACTTATTAATAATTACTAAAATTATATTATATATTGAACTATTGTTTATATTATATTGTAATAGCTTAATAATGAAGTTAATATTTATCTTTTGCTATAGTTATTTTAATACTAATAATATTTATAGTTTGCTAAAAGTTTTATATTTAAATACTTTTATTTCTTTATACTGCAAATAAATAGCGCAATATTTATAAGTATTGCGCTTTAATCTTTTTTACAAAACTTATAGCATAATAATTTAAGTCTTTTATTGTTGCTTTTATGCTTTATTTTAAAGTTATCATTGTTGGAAGTTAGGTTAATATATATATTAAAATGTACTATGCAATATAGGTTTGTACAGTACTGCGTATAGAAGATTGTAAACTATTTTAGCACCTTGCTAAAATAGCTATACAGCTAGTTTTAGCTACTGCAAAGCTTTTACCTATGCTATACTAGCTACTTTAATAAAGCAGAGCTTTTAGTATATATTTTTATTGTGCGTTTTACTTTATAGAAAGACTTGTTAAATAGAATGTATAAATAAATAAAGTTACTAGAGTTCTGTATGTGCTTGAATTTTTTTATTATATATATTCTTTATACTATATTTTTGTATTCTATAAACATATATATAGTTAAACTAATATTAATTAGTAATTAAAAACTAACTATAAATTAGCAAAGTATAAAAAGATTTTAAAATTTACTTTTTAATTATTATATGTTAATTTAAATAACTGTACATTAGTTATTATAAACAATATAGCGCTATAAAATAATAATACTAATAGAACTTTTCATGATACTAACTAAAGTTTAAAAGGCAATTTTTTAATACATGACTAAGTTATAAAAAGATTATTTATACTATAGTTAGCTTAGCAAACTTTTATTAATTTAACTTTATAATATACCAATTTTAACATTAGAAAAACCTTTATAAAAAAAGTACTAATAATATATATTTTTTAATATTTAATTCAATATATATATTAAAATATATTAGTATAAAGCATTTTTAATACGTTTTAAAGCAACTTTAATAAATAGTCTATATTTTAATAAAACTAAATTAATTATACTTTTTCAAAAAAAAACTTTTTAGCTTATTAAAATAAAAAAAGTATATTATACTGTTTGAATTATACTTTATATAACTAAATATACTATTAAAAAGTATACTATATAATTAATTTTTAAGTTTGCTTTAACTATTTTTTAAGTTTGCTTTAACTATTTTTTATTTTAAGCTAATAACTTGTAAAAAGTATTTAGCTTTAATTAAAAAAACTATTTTTATACTGTATTTAAATACTTTTAAATTGCTAATATATAAGCATTAAGTAGTTAATACATTTACGCTATAAAATATTTAAAAGAGTATTTAACTTTAATTAAAAATGGTTACTTTAACTTTAGCTTAATATTTAGCTTTTTTAATAAATCATTTTAATTTATATAGTTAAAAGTTAAGATATAGCAATACTTTAAAATTTTTGGAACTTGCTATACTATATTAAAACAAATAAGTATTGCATTAAAAACAGTAAGCTAATTTTAACTACTGTTTTAATAACTAAAACATATAATAAAACCCTTTTTATTGCTTAAATGCTTACTTTTAGCAGCAAAACTTTTTATACTAAAAATAAACTAACATTTGGTATTTTAAATAGCTTATTTGTTTATACTATAAGCAGATTAACTTATTATATTTAAATAGCCTAATTTTATATGCTTTAAAATATTTAATTTTTAATACTTAAAATAGCTAAAACTCCTATATTACTTTTATGTTAGTATTTTTAATATATATAACGCTTAACTGCTATACTATATTTAATATAAAACTTTTATAAAATCCTAGCTATTTGCTAACAGTTTTTTGTTATTAACAACTTTCAAAAACTATTACAACTATATACTTTTTAATTTTTAAACAAAGCTTATTTATATAAAGCCAAATACTTTAATAATGTTAATAAACGCTTTGAACAGTAAAATTTTAATTTTTTTTAATATATAATTATTTGTAAAAAGAACTTTAACTTTCAATATAATAATATATTTATTAAAATATAGAGCAAAAAATATAACTATACTAAAAAGAAAAAAAATTTAATAAAAAGAGAAAGCAATCTGTTAAAATTTATATAAAAATTAACATTTAAAAAGAATAATTCTGTATAGTATTTTTAAATACTTTTAAACGCAAAGCAAAAAACTATTATTTAGCAAAAATTAAATTAACGCAAATATAGTATAAAATATATTATTATATTGAACTAAAAATTTAATATAAAAGCGTACTATAAGGAATATATATATAACTAAAAAATAATAATATATTATATAGTTAAGCAAGATAATTTAAAGTATTTTGAACTAAGAGTTTTAAATAAGCTAATTAATAAAATTAAGCTTATTTAGTATAAACTTAAACCGAAATTTTTTTAAAAAATACTACTTGTTTAATAAACTTAGCAAAGCTATATAAAGTATTTTTATGTTTACTATTACTATATTTTAGTTTAAGCTAATGTATAAAATTGTAATTGCTAACTTTTATATTTGCTTTTAAAGTTTAATTAATATATAAAATGTTAACTAGTTTAATATCTCGCTAGCGATTTAAAACATATATAATATTAACTAAAAGTACAATCATAACTAAATAAATTAATATACTAATAAAGTATAAGAAAAGCAATTTAATTGGGCTATAAAATAAACTTATATAAAGCAAAGTTTAAAAAGAATATCTATACCGGCTGAAAGAAGTGCTTTATATATAAAAGGGTAAAATATTAGGTAATGAAGCACTTTAAGCATGAACGAAAGCTTTCCATATAGTATATTACTATATATAAAACTTAAAATATAAAGCCTTTTAGCTTAAAAAGGTCTAAAAAAGTTCAATATATACTTTGTTAAGAATAAACAAAAATAAAATAAAGTTTTAAATTAATAAAAGTATTATCTTTTTAATAACAAGCTTAAAATAGTGCAGTATAATACTTAGCTAACTATGCTTAAATATACTATTATATAGCTAATTTTAGCAAACTTGTTAGTTTTTAACAATACTTATAGTTAAAACTACTAAAGCATTATTTAAAATATTAAATCTCTAAAAGTATTAAAAATAAGCAATGCTTGAGTTAAAGCATTTATATAGAAATATTTTAAAGCTAAAATTAAATAAATATTTAAAAGTATAACAATTTAATTTAGCAATAATATTTTATACAAAGTAATTAATATAAATATAATATAAATACTAATTAAACCGGTAATATCATATATTTTTAACGCTTTTACCTTTTTTACATTGTTATACAATATAAATAAGTATAAAGCTTGTTTTAACAATATAAAAAATGTTATTATATTAAAAAAATAAAATAATAATATCCATTATTTAGAAATAGAGCTATAGATTTTTTTATTAGTTATATAGAAATAGTAACTTACTTTACTAAAGCAAGACTATACTAACTATATAAACAGTTAAACATTTATATATGAAAAACCTTTTTACCCTTTTTTAAAAGGCAAGTGATTTTAGAATTAATGCAAAAATCTTTTAACAAATTAAAAGATTTTCATAGTGTTTTAAGCTAATGCTTGCTTAAAATATATAAAACATACTATATAAATGCTAAATATATATTTACTAAAGCTTTTTAAACTATATTATATATAATCTTAATATAAAGTTTATTGCTAACAAAGTTTAAAAATTAACAAAGCTCATTAAAGCAATATGCTGCAAAATGTTTATTAAAGTATATTAAGCTTTAAATAAGATTAAATGTACTTATATACTATTAAGAATATTTAAAATCCTTTTAAAAAGGCTTAGTATAATAATAAATAACTAAATAATACTGCTAAACTTAATAGTTTTATATTAATATTGCTAGTATTTAATATATAGTTAAAAATTAATATAAAATTACTTTTATTTTTAAACAACATTTAATATATAAACGCAATTTAAAAAGCAATAAAAGCTGTACATTAAATGTAAACAAAAGCTAATGTTAATCAAGCTTTAAAAATATAAAACAGTATTATTATATATAAAGTACTTAGCTTTCTTTTTTATATTAAAATATTTATATATCAAAAAATAAACAGGACTATATAATATTATAAACATTGCTAACTAAAACATTACTATTAATATGCTAAATACACTGGCTACTTTTTAATATATATAGGTTAAACTATATTACTACGTTAAAAAATAATATAACAGCTTTTCAAAATAAAAAAGCGCAGACGTTAAAACTTAAAAAGTAACTTTAGCGTTAAAGTTAACTATATAAAAACGCTGCCTTTTAAACAAAGAAAATAAAGCATGCTTTATACTAAAAAGCTAAAATATTTTAGAATAAAAAACCAGGACATAAGCTAATATGTTACTTAAAGCGTAATATAATTATTAATATATTTAGCTAACTATTTTAAAAATTTAGTATAGCTAAAATTAATAAACTTGTTGCTAAAAGCATTTCCAAGTTTATATAGTATAACCTAACTTACTATAATAATATAAAGATTTTTTATACTTGCTTTATATAATAAGTAAAAGGCAAAAAATAACTGAGCTATATGAAAAGTTAAAACTAATTATATAAAAATATAAAAATAAAAATAAAGTATTAATATTAATATAGTTTTTAACTATATTTTATATAAGCTAAAAACTAATTCTTATATTAAGTTTTTTTTAATTAAAACCTTTAAAATATATAAAAACTATGCAGACTTTTTCTTAAATATATACTTAGTTATATAATAAGCTAACTAGAAAAATATATATACAGTTGCTTAAAAAATTAAAAACTAGTACTTGAAAATATCCTTTTTAAAATTGCTTAACTATTATATAGCCTAGTAAAGTTAAAATTATATTAGTTTGAAATATATTAACAGTATTATTATATTAAACTAAATATAGTAGTTTTAGTATATAATCTACACTTTTTATATACTAATGCTTTCATTAACTAGTTTTAATATTACTAGTATATAAATAAACAATATATTTAATATTGTATTGCTTAAGTTTCTATAGTAACAGTAAAACAAATTATTTTTCATAGAAAATATAAAATAATTTTAAAACTAGAACAAGTTGCTTTAATTAATTTAATATATAGAAATAGTATTTAGTATTATATTATATAGAAAGTATATAAAGTATATATTGCGTTAGTATAGTAGTTTAAAGCTATATATAACTTATTTATAATAGTAAAATTAAAACTTTAAAACAAAATATTATGAAAGCGCTTAACATAAAAATTATATAGCAAGTAAGAAACTAAAAATAAAAACTTTAATATATCCTTTTTAATATATAATATATAAATTTATTTATTTTTCTTAACAGCTTATTTACAAACAATAAAAACTTAAGCTTTTAGGTAGAGTATATTATTTTGTTAAAAATAACATTTATATAAATAACATTTATATAAATAACATTTATATAAATAACTAGTTTAAATTATAAGCAATATTGTCTATTAAAGCTTAAATAACATAAAAAAATTATATAAAACGTATTAACTAGCAAACTATACAAAATAATTAAGAAAGTTAATTATACTATTGCATTAAGCTTAATACTTAAAAAGATTGTTTGTATACTTAATATGCTTAATATTTCTATTATTATATATAATATTAACTTAAAGTTGTTATATAAGTGCTTTATCAAGTTAAGCAATAAATTAAAAAAGAGGTTAATAATTAATATTAAAAAAACTTAAAAAGTATATAAAACATACAATGTTGCGAAAATTTATTACATTAGTAGCGAGAATAACTTTATAGATATATATACTAAAAAAGACTAAACTATATAAAAAAGCAATTAATATTTAACAATAAGTTAAATATATTAGTTAAAGTATATATTAATTAGGCTAACATATAACTATTGTACTAAATAGTAGTAGTAAAAAGGGTAAAAGTTTTTGGTTTTTACTTGGTATTTTAATTTATATTATTAAAGCAGCGCAGTAGTACTATATTTTATTCTTTTTTAATAAAACTGTCACGGCGGGCACAATGGAAGAATCAAAACATTCTAATGTACACCTATTGACCTAACGATACTCGACAGAGGGAGAAGAGAAGTCTAAAACAAGCTGCTGACGCCGAGATCTCTGATGAAGTCCCATCCAGAAGCTCGGGCCATAATGATCCTTACTCTCGACATGGGGCGGCCGTTACAATAGTTACTTTATTGAAGCATTAATTGTTAATATAAAGGTATAAAGTTTTATTTTTTAAATACAAATAGTATAAAATCTTTTGCATTAGCTTTTAATTAGCAAATATTTTTTATATATAAGTTTTTTTAAAAGTATTTTGTAATACTTTATACTATATTTTTATAGTTAAATATATAGGTTTAAATAGCACTTTTGCTTTTTTTACTATATTAATTATATAAATTGCTTTTTTTAGTATTAGCAGCCTTTTTGCTGCTTGTTTAGAGTAAATAGCAAAAGTTTTTAAAATATACAAAAAAATCGATTGCTTTATAGTTTAAATTATTATATTAATTTTTAAAAATAAAACGTTTTTAGCGCTATACTAGTAAAGTTTATAATAAATGCTAATATATTGCTAACTATATTGCTAAGAAACCTTTTTATAATTATTAAAATATTATATTATAAACGCAGTATTTATAGAAAATACATGATTAACTTATTTTTGGTTTTAATAATGAAATTTTAAATATATTTCATTTTTTATAAATTATATAGAAAATTCAAAAAAAACGTTGTTTTGCTATAAACCTTAACTATTTATAACGTAGTTTCATATATACTATAATGTTGTAATATATTGCTATTTGGTTTTACCAGTTTGAAAATTAAAATAGCTACTTTATATATTTGCTTTCATATTTATATTTATAATAAACTCTGTTTTAGTTACTATTTAATATTAAAGTAGCAATACTTTAAAAAAGTTTAGTTAGTTTAAACAGTATAAACTACTCTTTTTAAAATTAGCAATTTTTGCTGTTTATTTAAAGTATAAATAGTAAAAGCTTCTAAAGTATATAAATAAATCGAATGCCTTATAGGTTAAATTATTTTTATTAATTTTAAAAAATAGGAGTATTTTAGCGCTATACTAATAAAGTTTATAATAAACGCTAATGTACTGCTCACTATATTGTTAGCAAACCTTTTTAAATTAACTTTTTTATAGTTACTAAAATATTATACTATAAAAGTAGTATTTATAAAAATATTTAATTAACTTATTTTCAAGTTTAATAATAAATTGTTTTTTAATAAATTATATAAGAAATTTGAAAACTGTTTTTTTGCTATATGCGTTAACTATTTAAAAAGTAGTTTTATATACGCTAGAATACTATAATATATTACTACTTTGTTTTATTAACTTTAGAATTAAAATAGCTACTTTATATATTCGCTTTTATCTTAGACTATTATATATAGTTAACATTTTATATTTATATTTATAATAAACTTTTCTTAAATGCTATAATATTAAAGTAGCAATGTTTTAAGAAAGTTTATTTAGTTTAAACGTTTACTATATTTTAGCTAAAGTAAACTAAATATAATGTTTTATTTCAGTTTAACTTTTAACTTTTTTTAAATTTTATATTAAATTGCTTATATATTTTATATTTTTACTTTCATGCGTTTAAATATTTTTAATTATTAGCTGCTTATTTAGCTGCTAGCTTTAAACAGCTTTTTTTTTAGCTTACTACCATAGTTAGCTAAAAATAGTTAACTTTACTATAATTATAATAAAATTTATTGTTTTTGTTAGTATATATTAACTTGCTTTAGTTATAGTTTATTTAGCAATTGTTTACTTTATTAATATATTTTTAAAGTTAGCTTATATTTAAATTGTTTACTACTTTTATTTCGTTTGCTAACCTATTAGTACAACTTTCTATTTTTAACTCATTTCTTTATTATTAGTTTATTATATGCTTTACTACTTTTTTGCTTTATAAAATATTGTAATAATGTTTTATAGCAATATTTACTGTTTAAATAACGCTTCTTTTAATTTAAGTTAAAGTTTATACTAATAGTTAAATATTAGTTAGCTATTATTTTTCTATTAAATAGGGCTTTTAAGCTGTTATACTAGTATCTGCTATTTAAAAAAAAAAGCTTCTTGAAAAATTTGTCTTAGCTTACTTTATATAACTATTTATAAAATGTTTGCTTAAACAGCTTTAAATTCATATTCGTATGCGAAATAAACTTTTAAAAGTTTTTAAAAGTACCTTTTCTAAAGTTTTTTATACTTTTAATATACTGTAGTATAATTGTTAATTAGTTTAAATATTTTATTTTTGCTTAATTTATAGTTAAGTAATTTAAATAATATTTTTTGAACTAAGCTTTTACTAATTGCTTTTTTATAGCAAAAACTTGATTTTTAATTTTAGCTATGGTAGCTTTTAGTTTAAGCTTTTTATAGTTATATATAAAAGCTTTAGCATTGGTTTTAAATTTATTGCTTTTAGCTTTTAATATTTATATTAACTAATTGTTTTAGTTTAGCAAAGCTTACATTTATATTAATATTTTTTTACTATATAATTGGAATACTTTTATACAAGTGTTAGCAACCTATAAAATAAATTTTGCTTTAACTTATTAAAGTACTATAAAGATATAGTTTTACTGCTTAAAATATAGGTTAAACTAAAGGTCCTTTTGAATTATAAATGTTTTAACTATATAGTTTTAAAGCAAAAAGTAAGTTTTTATTAGTTATTTCATAATTAATTAAAAAACTTGTTTATGTTCTATATATTACTAACTATTCGCAAATGAATTAAGTAGTTAACTTAATCAATTTTAACAATAGGGTTTTACTATACGTTACTAGTTTTTAATTAAAAGTTTATTAGCACATGCAAGTAGCTTTTTGTAGTAGGTGTTTGCTTTTTAGTTGCTGATTATATATTCTTTAAAATCTTTATTTATTACGTTGCGACTATAAATAACTAAAAGTAAAAAAGTACAAAAGGTTACGTTACTAAAGTTATTGCAAAGGAATAAACTGGTAATTTTAAAAAGTAGTATTAAAGGCTTTAAAGGTACTTAAAAACCTATGTATATGCCTTGTTATAGTATCTTTAATAATGAAAAATGAGTTAAATTAAAAAAAGTTATAGTAATAGCTTAGTAAAAAAAGCAACAGCAATAAATGATTTTAATAGTAGCTAAGATTAAAAATATATTAATAAAGCAAGCAATTGCTAAATAAGCTACAATTGAAAAATTTAATATATATTTAAGAAAATTAAACTTCATTGTAATTATAGTAAAATGAGCTACTTTTTAGCTAGCTGTTACAGTAAGCTCAAAACGGTAATTTATAGCTAGTAGCTAAAGAAGTAGCTAGTAGTTATAAATATTTAAAGGCTTTAAAGAAAAAAGAAAAAATATTTAAGCAGCTTAATTAAACTTAAAGTTTAAAAAAACATTAAATGCTAAGCTAAAAGTAAAACATTATGTTTAGTTTACTTTACTTAAAATATATTACAGATTTAAACTAAACAAACTTTTAAAATATTTTTACTTTAATATAAATAGTAATTAAAAGGGTTCACTATAAATGTAAATATAAAAGCTTAAGTAAACGTTATATATAGAAACTTAATATAAAAGCAAATATATAAAGTAGCTATTTTGACTTTAATATTAATAATACTAAATAGCAACGTTTTTTAATATTATAGCGTATATAAAACTATTATTTTAATAGTTAATACTTATAGTAAAAAAACAATTTTTTAATTTTCTAAACAATTTGTAAAAAATAAAATATATTTAAAATTTCGTTATTAAAACTAAAAATAGGTAAAATAAATATTTTTATAAATATTGCTTGTATAGTATAGTAGTATAACAACTAGAAAATAATTAACTTCAAAAAGTTTGCTAGCAATATAGTTAGCAGCATATTAGCATATATGTGCAAGTTTTATTAATATAGCGTAAAGAAAACTTTTATTTTCAAAAATTAATAATTATAATTTAAACTATACAATAATTGACTTATTTATATGCTTTAAAAGCTTTTATTATTTATACTTTAAATAAGCAGCAAAAACACTGCTAATTTTAAAAAGAGCAGTTTATATTATTAACTTACTAAAAAAAGCAAAAGTACTCTATAAACTTATATACTTTACTATAAAGATATAGCGTAAAGTATTAAAAAAATACCTATAAAATCTTATATATAAATAAAACTTAGTAACAAAAGGCTAATATAAGCATACCTATACTATTTATATTTTAAGAAATAATACTTTATATATTTATATTAACTATTATAGTTTAAATTAAATAATTATTATAAGCTAATACTTTTCACTATTTATTTTAAAAGTTTTAAATTATATAGCTAGCGTTAAAAAATTTAGCAAGCTAAATTTATACAAAGTATACTATAAAATATATATTGCTAACAGCAATTAGTAAAAAACTGGCTTTTAAACGAAATATAAGCCCTTTATATTTATAGTTATACTTTTAAAGTTAACTAATGCTTTAGCAACCTTTTAAGCTTATATATATAAAGTGCTAATAAAATTAAAAAATTATATTTATATAGTTTACTTAAAAAATACAGTAATTTTTTATAAAATATCAAAGTATACAAAACAGATTTTTAACTAATTTATAAATAGTTAAAGTAATATAACCTATTTATTAAAATATATATATATATTGTTTAAAATAGAGATTAAGTTTTTTAAGGTATATTATTACTATAAAGGGTAGTAAAATAAGCTTTTAACAAATAACTACTATTAAAAAGTAAAAAGTAGTATAGTTAATTTATAATATTTAAATATTTTTAAGCTTATAAACCTTTACTAAAAATTTATTGCTGAATATTTATAAATTACTATATTAATAACTATACTTTTAAATAAACAAAAAAAGCAAAAAAGAATTTTAAAAGTTAAAGAAAAAACTTTTATATTAGCAACTGTTTTTCATTATTGAAACAATATCTAACAAATAAAATTGAAAATAAACGCTTTAACTAAAGCAATTTTAAAAAATCTATTTTAGCTAGTTCATAATTAGTAGTATCTAATTGTATATTAAATATAAAAGCTTACTAATGCTAAAGCTTAATAAGCAATAAAATAGTAAGAACTATTAGCTATTATAAAAATAATTATTAGCGCTAATATCTAAAACCATTAATAGCATTTTATAGTACAAACTAACTATATAAAATTAAAAAAAGGTAAAAATTTATTAATTTATAATTTTTAAAGCAAGCTAGTTTTAAATATATTGTTTATTATAGTTTAATTTTAATATTAAGCATAAGTTCAAAGTTATAAACCTAGCAAATAAACTATTATAAAATTGAAATTATATAGCTAGCAAAATTAAATATAAAAATATAATTTTTATACTTAAAAAAACTTTAACTGGTTAGTAACTTCTTAAAAAAATATAAAAAAATAAACTTTTACTGCTTATGAAAATATAGTATACTAGTCTAAAATATTAAAGCAATTGAAAGTACCCTATTATAAATATATTTAATAAAATACTTAAAAAAGCCAAGCAAGTAGTAAATATTAAAAGCTATTTATTATTAAACTTTTGCTATATAGTTATAAATAGCTTTTTTAAAGAAAAAGTTAAAAGCACTGATATATATATATATATATATCCTATAAACTTTATATAGTATAAATTATTGTTAGTACTAGATTTGCTAAATAAACTGCTAATTAGTTAAAAAACATACTATAAAAAAGTATTAAAGCTATTGTATATAAGTAATATATTTTATATTTAGCAGTAAAAAAGCTAGCTAAAAATAAAATGGCATTTAAAATAAAAATATTTTATTAATTTTATAAAATAGTTTAAAGACTATAAGCTAAAAAATTAACGCAAATTAAATTAAATAAAATTATGTGCTACTATTTTAATATATATAAAAAGTACTATAATAAAAACTAAAAAGTGCTATATCTTTATAAAAAAATTGTTATACTTTTATAAGCAATACTAATTAAACAACTAATTTACTAATACTATAATAACTTGAAAACAAAGTAAATAAATAAAATAAAATAGGTAAATTTATTATACTATAAGTTTCATGAAAAAAGTCTAAAATAAAACATTTGCAAATATATTGCTAGTTATTTATAATAGAAAGGCATTAAAGTATTAAAGTATAAACCTTTTAGTAAACTATGAATATTACTACTATTAAACTAACTGTAGCAAAAGATTACTTTAAGTTTTACTAGTGTGCTACTATATAATGCTTATAATAACAATATATATAATATAAGTTTAATAATTATTAACTAGTTTATAAAAATAGCTTTATTTATACTTATAAAAAATATTTAATACAATAAAACTAGTAGCTAAATTAAATAAAAAAATAAAGTACTATTTGAGTTTTTTTAAAAAAGTATTGTTAATAATGAAAATAAATATATTATAAACAAGTTTTAGAGAATTATATAATGAAAACATTTTAAGCGTTAAATGTTTATTATATAGCATTTTTAAATATATACCGTTAATAATTTAATAACATAAATAAAAGTAATGTTTAAAGCTAAGTATATATATATTAATGGCTAATTTCTAATTATAAAGTATTTTTAAAGCGCTATATAAATGCTATTTAAAAACTATAACATATAATTTATAATAAATTTACTCTAAGATATAAAGTATTAAAAAAAGCTTTAGCATTAATATAGTTTGCTAAACGCTTTAAAACTATTAAAAAAGCTATAAAAAGTATAAAAAGAAATTATAATAAACGTTAAAAATTTATAAAGTTTTAAATAAACAACTATATTAATTTGTTAACTTTTTATTTTCAATTTAAAGCAGTGTAAAAATTTATACTTATTTAAAGTAAAATTAAAGTATTAAAACAAGTTGGCCTAATAAAATATTATATTCAATTATTAACTGAGTATTTATAAGTGTATAAAATATTTTCGATATTTTTACTAAAACTAAAGTTAAATTATAAAAAGTTTGTATAACTATAGGAGTTATTTAACTTAAAAACAAATAAGATAATATATTCAAAAAATAGTTTATTACTATAATAATAAAACTTAATATAAATACATAGTTAATTAAAAGATTTAGCTTATAAAATATAATATTCAAAAACTTATTAAATATTTAGCGAACGCTAAAATATACGTTAAAAATGTTTAAACAAAACAAAGCACTACTATAAAACATAAAATAAAGCTTAATAAGCGCAGTTAATAATGCATTATAAACAAATCGAAAAAGAAATATCTTAAATAGTTATAGTTAGTTACATAAAATAAAAAAATTTATAATTGGTAATTAATAATAATTGAAATAAACTATATAATTAACCTAAGTTGGCAATAAGTTTTTAACTAATTATAAAAGTATATAAAGCAACTATATAGCTAATGATGAATATTTTTATATAACGAATTAAAAACTAATAGCTATTAAAAAACAGTATAATAAAGTATATACCTAAGTATTTAAGTACCTTTAAAGCCTTTATTTTTTTTTTATTTTCGCTACTAAAAATTGCCAATTTTTTAAGCAACTAATATAACTAGCTAGTTTTTATATACTAAATCTTTAAGTACAAGTTAACCTTTAATACTACTTTTTAAAGTTACTAGTTTATTACTTTATAACAAACCTTAGTAACGCAACCTTTTACAATAACATAAAAGTAAAGCGTTTTAATTAATATTATAAATATATTTATTTTTAACTTTATATATTATAATATTTATCAAAAGACTTGCTTTGATACTATACTAGTAGCTTTATATAATTAGTATTTTTTAGCTAATATATATATTCATATGTATAACTTTAACTATAACTTATTTTATTTGTCTTAAGCTTATATAGGGTTATAAAGCTTTTAGCAAAACGGATATACTTTATATATTTAGCGTTTTTATACTGCTTGCTATAATTATTATAGAGCAATATATTTATTGTTTAGCAGTAATAACTTAGTTTTTAAGATTAGCGATATAAGCTTCAGCTCTATTAAAAAAGATAAAGAAAATATAAATATAAATAAACCCAAAAGTGAAAAAAATAAAGAAAAGTAAAAGCTTTTTTTTAAATAAAATAAGCTATTTTAAAGTTAATATTTTTATACACAGGTTTTAGTCTATTTGCTTTTTTATACCTTTTTTCAATATCCTTTTCTTTTTTGATTTGCGATCTAATAAAGTAGTAAAAAATTATATTGTTTTATTAAGGAAAAATATAGTACTACTATATAAACTTAATAAAATAATATAAAATAGAAAATAAAAATAGAAAATTACAACTTTTACTTTTTTTTATTACTACTACTTAGTATAGTAATTGGATATTAACTTAAATAATATATACTTTAATATTAACCTTTAACTTATTATGAAAAATTAACTATATTCATATATAGTTCAAGTTTTTTTAATATATATATTTGCAAAACTGTTCATGCTGCTAATTTAATAAATTTTAGTAATATTATATTTTCTATATAGTTTTTAAATTTTTTCAATATTAATTATTAGCTTAATAAGTCGCTTATATAAATCCTTTGAATTAGAATATATAATAATAAAAATATTCAGTATATTAAGCCTATAAATAATTTATTTAAACTTTAAGCTTACTATAATAATATAATTATTTTTTAACTATTTTATATAGTTTGCTGGCTAATACAATTTATATAAGTTTTTTATACTTAATTAAGTTGTAATAATTAATATTGTCTATAATTTAAACTAATTATTTATATAGATTTTATATTTTTATACGAAAATATACTTTAATTAAAAGCTTAAATTTTTATTATTTATAAAAAAGCTAATAATGAAAAGAAATAACTTTATAAGCTATATATTGAAAAATATATTAAAGTTTTTTCTTACATTTTTTATTTGCTATATAATTTTCATATTTAATATTTTAATGCTCTCTATTTCAGCCTTATAATTCAAATTGTTTTAAATAACTTATATATAGCTTTTAGTTAACAAATTAAAAAATATATATGTTATAAACTTATTATATAATATAGTGCTAAATATTGTTTTTATATATTAAGCTAATTAAAATAAATTGCGCTATTTATTTTATTTAAATGAAAATAAACTTAGTTCTACTTGTTTTCATATATACGTTATTACACTTAACTAATGATTTTGATTTTAAAATTATTTTATTTTGTATATTCAAACAGTTTTTTTACGTTTATTATAAAAACCTGAAAATTGTGATATTAAATATAATATTTATTTAATAAACGCATTAGTTTATAAAACGTATAAGTTATATATTATAACTTTTATATTTAGCCTAAACAAAAAGTATTGCTAATATCTTTTAAACTAATATAGTTTTAACCTTATTAAACTATATAAAAAATTCAACAATGTTTTAAAAAAGTATTTTTAAATACTAATTTTTCTTTCTTTTAAGCAACTATAATTATACAATTTTTACTAGCTTATAATATAATTAAATATATATCTAAAAATATTATATAATCTTTTTATATTTTAAAGTTTTTAATTAAAAAAAACTAGTATAGAAATTAATTTAGCTTATATATTAAATAGATAAAAACTATATTCAATTTAAAACTTTAATTTTATTTTTATATTTTTATACTTTTTTCATAGCTTAGTTATTATATCATTCTCCTTTTATTTTATTATAAAGAGCTAGGTTATATTATATAAATATAAAACAATTTTAGCAGCAAGTTTATTAATTTTAACTATGTTAATTTTTTAAACGTGTTAATTAACTATATTAATAATTTTAGTATGCTTTAATTAAACTGCTAGCTTATAGTTTGCTTATTTTGCGCTAAGATATATTTCAGTTTTTTAATATAAACCATATAGTTTTTTATTAAAAAGAGCTATTATATTATTTTTTAATATAATAATATAGCTTAACTTATAGATATCAAAAAGTAAATAGTTCATTTAATATATTATTAATAGTAATATTTTAATTAGCAATACTATAAATATTATATAGTTTTATTTATTTTTTTGTATAAACACTTTGCTTTAAAAAATCAAAATAGTTTAGATAAAATAAAACTGTTTTATTTTTTTAAAGTATAATTAACATTAGCTTTATTTACATTTTATATATAGCTTTTATTACTTTTAAGTTATATTTATATATTAAATATTTACATTACTAGTATAAAGCTCTTATGTTTAACAAAATTATTTAAAGTATTAATAAGTTATTTATTGTTATATTAAGCCTTTTTTAAAAAAATCTTTAATAGTATAGAAGTGCGCTTAGCTTTATGTAAATCTTAATATATTAATCTTTAAATCTATTAGCAGAAAAGTTTATTTTAACGTTATATATAATATAGTTTGAAAAGCTTTAATAAATATTTATTTAACATGTATATAGTACGTTTTGTATATTTTAATCAATATTGAGTTTAAAAACTATATATTTTAAAATAATAATATAAAATGCTACTTACTATTTAAGCATAATATATTGATAATAATTTTATAGCTAAACCTATAATTATTTTTTAGTATATACTTAAAATTTTTAAACGCTTATTTATATATTTAACATTAATAATAAATATGTTTATTTTTTTACAAATTGTTGTATTAACGTTAAAATAACTTGTTTTATTAAAAGAATATAAAGTTTTCCCATATAACTATTCAAACTGTTTATATAGTTAGTATAGTTTTTCTTAAATAAAATAAATTGCTATTTTTATATAGTAAATAAAATAAATTGCTATTTTTATATAATAAATAAAATAAATTGCTATTTTCATATAGTAAATAAAATAAATTGCTATTTTTATATAATAAATAAAATAAATTGCTATTTTTATATAATAAATAAAAAGATATATAGCTTTATATTTGTTTATATTCAATAATAATTTAGAAAATAACATAAAGCGTTATAAAAATAAAATAAAAGCGTTATAAAAATAAAATATTATTAGTTTAAACAATATTTGTATTATAATTATATTAATTGCTCTATATAAATTGTTATTGCTAAATTAACTTGCTATACTTTCTAATATTTAATTGATTTTAGCTTTAAACCATTTTTATATAAATGCTTTAATTTAAAATTTGCTTACTATTAATACGTTTATAGTTTTAATAATTTTTTATAATGCTTTAAGAGTCAACTATAAATATTATTAAAAATAAAGAAATTTATTAAAGTTAGCTATACGATAATATTTTTTTTTTTTTTTTCATTACACGCATGGAGCCCTAGGGGCTATGGCGTGGTACCTAAGCTAAAGCTACGTACGTAGGAATTCTTCTAATAATA
>MU281014.1:0-25389 GCA_022385605.1 Xylariaceae sp. FL0594
CAAGAAAGATGAGACAAATGTAGCAAAAACCAGACGAAGATTATACGGAAAGGGAAAATGTATTATTAGAAGAATTCCTACGTACGTAGCTTTAGGTTAGGTACCACGCCATAGCCCCTAGGGCTCCATGCGTGTAATGAGAGAAAAAAAAAAAAAAAAAATCCCCCATCTACGGCAGAACCCCACGTACGAGCGCCGACTTGCCGCCAAGCCGGACTATTGGCGCCGTAAGGTTCTTCCTGACCTGGTATGCAATGCCGCAAGCGAAGGGAAATGTCGATTCTAAAGTTTGTCGTGGAGGGAGAAGGCGAAGAGCTAGAAGAACGGTGGCAAAAGCTTACGCCCTTGAGGGATCCTCTTCTGTCGGCGGCGAGGAATGGACAGAAAGACACGTTAGTATATCTGATTGATAAGGGGTTACTCTTGGGGCCAGGCCATGCCGAAGCGGCAGCACGGAGCCGCGATCCGGCTGTTATGCGATTGCTTATAGAGGCCGGGACTGAGCCGGGGTCAAACTTGGACTTTGGGCCCGCCTTGGTCACCGCAGTGGAGAAGGAAAATGAGCAAGTGGTGAGACTGCTGCTTGATGGCGATAAATTGCGGATTGAGGAATGTGATAGAGCTCGGGCGTTTAAACAAGCCGAGAAACTTGGCCTGGAGTCCATGGCGGAGATGCTGTGCTAGAGTGATACACTAAATGCTTACGGTGAAGCAATCACTCATTGTACTTGCAACAAGGATTTCGCATTTCACAATATTTACTGCTTCAAAGGATACATTCTTCTGTTAATGGCTGCCGCACTCCTGTACATATCCATGATGACTACATCTGTATGTCTTTCAGCAACTCAGGTCAACTCCGTATGGCACTGGAAGATCGAAGATCTCGAGTTGGTAAGCATAATACACGCCAGCCACTGAATACTGCCTGTCTGCTAATTTCGGTTGTTCTCCTAAAAAGTGTTATGAGCGAACATTCGGCACCCGACTTTTCCATAGGGTTTGAATCGCTGCCCGCACTGGGAGCCCACAGGACCGCTGAAACCTTATGACGTAGGATAGAGAAATCTCGATCTCTCTAAGGACTAACAGTTGCTTCTTTAGGCTTCGGGAATGTTGTTGGCTCTGCAAGTCAAAGGCAGGACCGGCGTAACCTAACAATAGGACGGCAAGTCTGGAGAGATTATGAAACCGCCAAGACATCTCTGGGGCACATTTATGCAAAGGGGGACTAACAAACAACCATTACCTTTGTTCGTCCCAGTGCGTACGTAAACCTTTCGAAATTTATTCTCTTCTCTGCTCCCTTGCTTACTTCAGTTTACAAGAATGGCAGGAGTGACGTAATGCCTTGATCCTCCTTTACATACCAACCCAAACGAGGCTGGTAGATGGGGTAAAATATATTCCACGGTTTTCCTCATGAACCACCTTTCCACCATCAAGTAACTGCATTCCATCGGTGAACAATTTATCCAGTGACCAAAATGAAACTGTACAGCGCTACCTACCCTCTCCCTCCTTGTTCTCGCTCAGGGAGCTTATACGTTTTATGACGACGAGCTCTTCCAGACCTGGTTTAATCCAGTCCCACCGGGCGCATTGCCATTTACTTCGCCAGCTACACTCATATACCAGGACCAACACCCAAACACCTCGAGGACGGCCACCTTTCGCCCGTTCGAGAATGCCTGGGGAGACCTCGCTGAGAACTCGGTGCTTCGGAATGCAGAATGGCAGTGGCGTACGTGAGAACACCGAATCCATCAAGGTGAAGAGGAAGGGAATTACACTGACTGTCAAAACGAAGGCGTCAACGTCAGCCAGTTCTACGCGCCCGTTAACGACAGCAGCAGCGTACCGTGACCGCTGTCCGCCTTTGTCAGCAAGACCTACGACTTCTCCTGGTCGACAGGCGGAAACCTCTCCGAGGCGCTCGACAACGCCACCTCGCCACTATGTTTCACCCACATCGGTTACGATGCCGACTGGCCGGTGAACATCACAAATGCCCTGTCAGACAGCAGCGACGCGAGCTGCGTGCCCGCCCTCGGCCAGGCATGCGTCGACACCATCTTGAGCTCGATCGGCACCCCGAGCTGGGAGCACGGCTGTAACGTGCTCTTCCCCACGGTGGGATTGAACCATACGCCCGAGTGTAGGGCTCGTTATCGCGATCGAGGGGTCAGTTTTTCACCGGTTTCAGCATTGGATTCGACCCTAGGAAGAAGACGTCCCAGATCAACAGCGGCGACGCCTTGTTCGTCAACGTGACCGGCCCGATCTCGACAAACGAGACCTTGCATTACGACTACTTTGCGAACCAGATCCAGATGCTCATCGTGAGCGTCTCGCTGCCCTCGAAGAACGGGGGTCCGAATGATCCGAACGCGACGGTGCTGGGCAAGCAGGTGCTCTGCCTCCGGGCGAACGACACCAAGCTCCCGAAAGTCGATGTGAACAAGGATGGCGTGGCGCTCGTCGGTGAGGTGGTGCTGTTGAGTGCGGGCACAAGCACGAGGGCGGCTGCTGCTGTTGGCTTGCTCGTATATGTAGGGCTTGTGACACTGGTGGTTGCTATTGTTCTCGGATAGGTGTAGAACTTGGAGTACAGCAGGCGACAGGAAGGCATCGACACTGTACGATGGATGTAGGATATCGGAATGATAAATTTACATGCTCTTAAACTTAACAGTTGACAAAAAAACCAGTAAAAGATCTCACTAGCCCATACTAGGCAATTGTTGCTGTCTGCCGATCTGGATTGTATGCAAATCACCCAACTTGGAAGGTAGCATTGTATACGTACTCTTCGGATATTACCGATCCCCTCTTCTGCTCACTTTCTGTGGGAATGATGCTCACCTTCTGTCGGATGGGATCAAAACCGGCAATCAAGAAATACCAGACGCAGAAACTGCAATGAAGGTCGAGTCGGCAGAGATCCTTCTTCCTTCCAAGGGCATAACGGAAGATGTCGAGTTTTGGACATCTGCCACGCCCGGCTTGGGGTTTCGCATGGACCAGATCTACCCGGCCGACGACCCTCAAGTCGTCGTGCTATCCGGACACGGCATTCGACTGCGTCTTGTGAAGTCAGGCGCTACCTCTGCCTCTGCCTCAGGTCCATCGACCATTCGTGTCTTGTGCAGTGGCGATGACAAATTTGAGGGACGTGAGCTCGTATCGCCATCAGGGACCCGCGTTGAGCTCGTCTCCGCCGACAACATGCTGATGCACCGCCCTCCGACGCAGCACGCCTTCATCACGCGTCGACTCCGGGACAACGCGCCGTGGGTGGTGGGCCGGGCTGGGATGCACTATCGGGACCTGATCCCGGGCCGGCTCGGGGGCGCCATCATCGCGTCGCACATCCGGATCCCGGACGCCGGGCCCGTGGCCGACGGCGTACACTTCCACGACGTCGGCTTCCAGCTCATCCACTGCCACGCCGGCTGGGTGCGGCTCGTGTACGAGGACCAGGGCGGGCCCTTCGTGCTGCGCGCCGGCGACTCCGTCATCCAACCGCCGCGCATCCGCCACCGCGTGCTCGAATCCTCGGCCGGCCTGCAGGTCGTCGAGATCGGCGTCCCCGCCGAGCACCTCACCACCCTCGACCACGAGATGGAGCTGCCGACGCCGCACCACCGGCCCGAGCGCGAGTGGGACGGTCAGAGGTTCGTGCCCAGCCGCGTCGAGGATGCCGTCTGGGGACCTTGGCGCGTGCCGGGCTTCGAAGCTCGCGATACGGGGGTGGAGAAGGGAACCAAGGGCGTCGCTTCAGTAAAGGTGGTTCGGCCTGTTCCGGATGCCCAAGATCACAAGACGCTTGTTTTGACGAGCCATGACGCGGACATCTTGTTTACATGTGAGTCGACAATTAACATGATCTTTCGGATCCGTTAACTAAATGGCTGCTATACCCTCTATATCATACAGTTGTCCTTTCCGGCTCATGTACACTTCATGGCGAAGATCTTAGTTCCCAAGAGATTGCCGAGGGCGATGCATATACATCACCGCCTGGTTTCAAGACTGGTTTGAGTAACTGGTCTCCGGATCTGAGTCTACTGGAAGTGTCGTTGCCTGGTCACTTTGAGACAACAACTTAGTACTCTATCTACAGTAAGAAAGAATTGTGGAAATATTTCTCTCCCCACTGTGCGAAGTGGTTGATTTAAGGTTAGATCCGCTTTAGGTTAGAGGCTCCGTATGGACAGATCAAGTTCAACCTAATAGCAGTACCACTTTCTTTTCCTTCTACAACAACGGTCAAGCAAGATCACTGCAAACAGAAACTCTGCCACGGGCAAACATGATATGCTTCCATCTATACCCCACGCCCACGTTCCTCATGCACGACATACTCTGCTCGCCGTGGTTATGGTTGCGTGCAACGTTTCCACGTGGTGAGGGAACCGCTGTGTAAGCACTTATCCACTCCGATTTCCTCTTTCATCAACGCCAAGACAGATGCCGGAGTATGCTTACTGGGGACGGGCTGGGCATCTCGCAGCATGATTCCAAATCACGCAAACGGGGAAGCCGGATCGATGCCCCAATAGGCTACGGTCGGGGCGGACACAGATTCATATATGGTTTAGCCTCATGCGCCATTGCCGCTTGGTAGGAAGGTGCGCGAAAGAATCGGACAGGGATTGCCGTATAGCTGGACAGATGCGTTGATGTCAATACTAGAGGCCATGTTTCAGATGTGTCATCACAGTAGTAGGTCGCCAGATGATAGGTAAGCAAGGGATATACGATTAGGGAGTGAATCGCAATGTCTTATAAAATCGCCTGTGGGACCCGAAATTTCCTTGGTTCGCGAGGTTTCTTCCCCAAACACACCAGCCCAGATACATCTCATCATGCTGAAGACGATAGTTGGGGTCGCAGCCTTTGCGATCAGCTCTGTATCAGCCCTCGGAGACCCCCTTCGCCTGCTTGGGTCGTCCTTCGGCATCCCGGGTGATAATGCGACGTACGACTATGTCATCGTGGGAGGTGGCACGGCGGGACTGGCTGTAGCTGCGCGGTTAGTCGAGCAACGGGCCGGCACGGTCGCTGTCGTGGAAGCCGGGACGTTCTACGAGATCAGCAACGGCAACAACAGCATGCTTCCGGGCGGCGACGGCGCCTTCACGGGCAAAGGTGTGAGGGACTGGCAGCCTCTAATCGACTGGGGCTACATAACGACACCACAAGCTGTAAGCCCTCGAATCTCTTACCATCAAATCGAGCGCTTCCCCAACTGGCCATTAACAGCTTTTAGGCGGCCAACAACCTGACCCTTCACTATGCGGCTGGAAAGACGTTTGGCGGGGGGTCGGCGAGAAATTTCATGGTGTATCAACGGGGCACGGAAGGCTCGTACCAGAACTGGGCCGACGAGGTTGGCGACAACAGCTACACCTGGTCCAAATTCCTCCCGTGGTTCCAGAAGAGCGTGCACTTCAGCCCGCCCAACATGGACGCGAGACCATCCAACTCGTCGCCCGTCTACGACGAAGGCGTGGTCGGCAAAGGAGGTCCCATCTCGGCGGCCTACCCGAACTGGCCACAGGCAATTGCGACGTGGGCGGTGGAAGGGCTCAAGGCGATCGGCATCTCCGTGATCCCAGGCCTGAATAGCGGAAAGCTGATCGGCCAGTCGTATGCTACGTTTTCCATCAACGGTCAGACGATGCTGCGAGACTCGTCTTCCACCGCGTATCTGCAGCCCAAGCTCGGAAACACCGACCTCTACCTCTACCACCTGACGCTGGCCAAGAAGATCATCTTCGACGAGCAGAAGAGGGCGACGGGGGTGCTGGTCGACACCATGGGCTTCAAGTACACGCTCAAGGCCACCAAGGAGGTGATTGTGTCGTCGGGCGTGTTCGGCTCGCCGCAGCTGCTGATGGTGTCGGGGGTCGGGCCCAAGGAGACGCTCCAGAAGCTCGACATCCCCGTCGTGGCGGACAGGCCCGGCGTGGGCAAGAACCTGCAGGACCACGTCTACTACGGCATCACGTACCGAGTCAACGCCATCACCTTCTCGTCGCTCATCAACCCCAAGTTCGCCGCCGAGCAGAAGGCGCTGTTCCAGGCCAACGCCACGGGTATCTACACCAACCCGACAGCCGATGTCATAGGCTGGGAGAAGATCCCCGCCCGGCTCCGAAAGGGCTGGTCCAAGGAGGGCGTCGCAGCGCTGGCCAAGCTTCCCAAGGACTGGCCCGAAGCGGAGTACATATCGCTAGGCTCGTGGCTGGGCGACGACTTCGACTCGCGCTTTGCGGACCCGGCCGACGGGTACAATTACGGCACCCTCCTCTGCGCCGTCGTGTCCTCGCTCTCACGCGGCACCGTGTCCATCTCGTCGGCCGACACGGCAGTGCAGCCCGTCATCGACCCGAACTCTCTGACCCACCAGGGCGACATCGACGTGGCCGTGGCGGCGTTCAAGCGCGCGCGCGAGTTCTGGGCCACGCCCGTGATGAAGAAGCTCGCCATCGGCAAGGAGATCTATCCCGGCCCGGACGTCAACACCGACGAGGAAATCCTGGCGTCGATCCGTCGCAGTTATAACGCCATCTACCACGCCTCCTGCACGAACAAGATGGGAAAGCCGAGCGACCCCATGGCTGTCGTCGACCCCAAGGCCCGCGTGTACGGCGTGAAGAACCTGCGCGTCGTCGATGCGTCCGCCTTCCCTCTCTTGCCGCCGGGACATCCCGAGTCTACTGTCTACGCTCTCGCTGAGAAGATTGCGTGTGACATTGCTGGAAATTGTGCGAAGCCGCCGCTACAACCGGGCAAGCCCAGAGGTCCGCATCGCAGGATTCATTCGTAACTTTCTTCATTTCCCAACTTACTATCTTCAAGGGGCAGGGAAGGCTCGAGGTTAAAAGGATATACATGTAAAATAGTCGGCAGAGGGTATAGACATGGCATCGGGTTACAGGTTTGCGAAGGCTTTATCAAAATTAGAGTCAAGGTGTAACATTGATTGATTTCAATTGCCATATTCTTGCTTGACTTGAAGTTGAAATATTGTGTCAAATTGCATCACCGAACGCAGGGCTTCAGCGACCCACCCAGCTGAGCAAAACAGGGCGATTTCTGCCAAGCGGCCCTAGAAAGTGACAGATCTCAGGGCAGTCTAGGGGTCCTAGCCCCTTAACTAGGTAGGTACTAGGTACACTGTACGTGTCCACTATGACGCTACCTCAAATTCAAGATCACAACAACTCATGTTCCATATTCTATTCTCGTCCCCTTCACGGTCACTTCACGTATTCCCCGCCCGCGAAACATGCCCTCACAACCAGAGAATGCCCGCGGTGCCGCCGTTAGTGAGGTTGACTTAAGTCTACGGGAACGGCAGACAAAGGACACGACAACGACGACGAGTTCGACTTCGGCCGTACACGGAGCCTCCCTGCTCATCATCCTCCAGATCGCCTCTCGGGCCATAACCTTCGTCGCGAACCAATTACTCCTCCGATTTCTTACCGCTCAGCTGCTCGGCGTCTCGGCACAGCTCGAAGTCTTCTACCTTTCCGTCCTTTTCTTCGCCCGGGAGAGTATTCGCGTTGCTGTCCAGCGGCAGGGCAAGAGAAGGGAGGATGATAAGAACGGGGAAGGGGAAAAGTTGGCGAGCGTGACGGACAGCCAGTCTGTCGTCAACATTGCACATCTGTCGCTTGTCCTGGGTCTGGTGTCTTGTCTCGGTCTCGGCTGGGCCTACCTCCGCTACGTCGACGCCGCCACGGCCTCAACGCCTTACCTCGACACCGCTCTCCGCATCTACGGCGTCGCTGCTCTGGTCGAGCTCCTGTCCGAGCCGGCCTTCGTCGTCCTCCAACATCGACTGCGTTTCGGGCCTCGTGCCGCTGCAGAATCAATAGCCACCTTCATCCGTTGCCTCGTCACTTTCGCTGCGGCCAATTGGGGCTGGAGACAGAAGCTTGACCTGGGCGTTCTGCCCTTCGCCCTCGGCCAGCTTGCTTACGGGCTCGGGCTCTTGGCTGTGTACACGTGGTACGGTGCCGGACTCGCCAGGGCCGAGGGCTTCTGCCTCTTTCCCACAGCCGTACAGCAAGGG
Source organism: Xylariaceae sp. FL0594 (assembly GCA_022385605.1). Classification (NCBI taxonomy): domain Eukaryota; kingdom Fungi; phylum Ascomycota; class Sordariomycetes; order Xylariales; family Xylariaceae; species Xylariaceae sp. FL0594. Next base: position 8,093 of record MU281014.1, read on the forward strand.
CGACGACGCCAGGAGAGCACAGACTACGCGTTCGGCTATTTCTTTACGCCCACCCTCCAACTGGCCTCGAGCCTCATGTCCCAATCGCTCGTCAAGCACGTCTTGACGCAAGGCGACACCTTCCTCGTCTCCATCCTCTCCGACCCGCGCTCTCAGGGTGTCTACGCGCTGGCCAACAACTACGGCAGTCTGCTGGCCCGGCTCGTCTTCCAGCCCATCGAGGAGAGCAGCCGGAATTACTTTAGCAAGCTCCTCTCTTCGCCCTCGGACATCGGAGACAACAAGAAGGACAAGGGCGAAGACGGGATCGACACTCTTAACACAGGCACGGTGCAGAAGGCACGCGCGGATCTCCAGGCTCTGCTCAAGTTCTACGTCCTTCTCAGCATCGTCGTCGTGAGCGTCGGCCCCTACGCCGCCCCTCTCCTCGTCCAGATCGTTGCGGGGCCGCGCTGGTCGGGCAGTGGCACCGGCGCCGTGCTGGCTCGCTACTGCCTGTACATCCCCCTGCTGGCCGTCAACGGCGTGGCCGAGGCCTTCGTCTCGTCCGTCGCCACCAAGTCCGAGGTCCACCGCCAGAGCCTGTGGATGGGTCTCTTCAGCCTCGCCTTCGCCGTCGCCGGCTTCGTCTCCCTGCGCGTGCTCGGCCTCGGTGCCGCCGGGCTGGTCTATGCTAACGCGATCAACATGCTCTGCCGCATCGTCTGGAGCGGCTCCTTCATCTCGGCTTATTTCAGGCGCAACGGGGTCGCCTTTGGCTGGGGTGAGCTCGTGCCGAAGGGGTCGGCCCTGCTTGTTCTGGGCGCCGCCATGTTCTGGGGCACGTTGTTCAGGGCTGGCATATCCGTGGGCGAGGTTTCGTCACATGTTTTCCGGGATCTTGTCACTGTAGGAGTGGTGGCGGTGCCCTATGTCGTTCTCATGTGAGTTTGTTATTTTTCTTGTTCCCGTCCCCCAGCCATTCTATTATACATTGTCCCGTGTATCATCTTGTGAGTATTATGCTAACACTCTATCCTATGTATAGTGCATATACCGAACGGCATTATCTCATGAAAGGCTACCGCTCTATACGTGGTCGTCGTGGCGCCACATGAGCTCAGAACTACGCTTCTCTGCAAGGTCACAATAACAAAACCAACCCGATGCTTTTTCTGATATTCATGAACCAGACATATGTCTGTCTAGTCGTCAAATGTGATCTTCGTGCCCTTGACCGACATGTCGACGTCCTTGAAGAAGGCGCCGTACGTGCTGTGGGCCTTTTTCTTGACAGTGGTGCCGAACTTGAGCAGCTCGTCCGGTATGGGCTGGCCGGCCGCCTTGAGAATGTTGACGAGCCTATACATGAACCCGTGGGTTAGTAGTCTGCGTGCGTGCTTGGGTAGGCAGTGGTGCTCAACTTACTCTCCAGAATGCGCCTTGTCATGTTCTGTGAACAGGGTTATGGCCAGACCGGTCTTGCCTGCCCGTCCGGTACGACCGATGCGGTGCACGTAGTCTTCGATGGTGAGAGGGAACTGTGGCGATGATGTGTTAGCTCTGACGAAGTGGACAGGGGTATCTAGGGGGGAAGTCGGAGAGCTGAGCTTACTGTGCAGTTGACGACGAGCTTGACCTCGGGGATGTCGAGACCTCGGGCGGCAACGTCCGTGGCCACCATGACCAGCGTCTTGCCCGTCTTGAAGGCCTCGAGGCTGCGCGTCCGCTGCTCCTGCTTCAGGTCGCCGTGGATGCCGACGACGTTGATGCCGCGCTGCTGCAGGAAGGTCTCGACGCGCGTGGCCTCCTTCTTGTACAGGCAGAAGACCAGCACCCTCTCGTTCTTGGGGTGGGCCTTGAGGATCTGCAGCAGCCGCTGCTCCTTGGCGCGCTGGTCGACCACCTCGACGCGCTGCTCGATCCGCATGTTGGCCTGCAGGTCGCCGCTCTCGTTGCCGCCGATCTGGATGCGGACGGGCGAGACCATGAAGGATAGGGCCAGCGCCTGCACCGTCTGGGGCCACGTGGCCGTGAACATGAGCGTCTGGCGCTCGCCCTTCTTGGGCGTCTTGCCGATGATGAGCTTGATGTCCTCCTCGAAGCCCTTGTCGAGCATGCGGTCGGCCTCGTCCAGGACCACAAACTTGGTGTTGTCGAGCTTCACGGCGCCCTCCTCCAGGAAGTCCTTCAGCCGGCCGGGCGTCGCGACTATGATGTCGGCCTTGTGAAGTAGCGTCCGCTGCGCATCCTTCGATGCGCCACCGTAGACGCAGACCGTCTTGAGGCCGACGAGATCGCTCAGCCTGGAGAGCTCGTCGTTGGTCTGCATGGCCAGCTCGCGCGTGGGCGACACCACCACGGCGCGTATCCTCCCGCCCGACTTAGGCTTCGGCAGGTCAACGACAGCATTGACTAGGGGCAGACCAAACGCAATCGTCTTGCCCGAGCCCGTCTCTGCCACTCCGACGATATCTCTGCCCTGCAGACCGAACGGCCATGAAGCGGCTTGGATGGGCGTCGGGGCCTTGAAGGAGGCGAACGGGTTCTTGGCTGTCAACTTGCTCGGGGGTAAGCTGGCGAAGGACATGATGGGTTGAAGGGGCTTGTCGGATAGAGGGTCTACGACTGTGATCTGGTGTTTGCTCAAGAAGGCGGCGACCTCGGATTCTGAAGCTGCCGGGGCGTCATTCGTCGTGGCGGCAGCGGGCGCATCAGTCCCGCTTGTCTGTGCTTCGGCGTCTCCGTTCTGTTCCTCTTGCTTTTGGCGCTTCTTCTTGTCTTTCTTCTCCTTCTTCTCCTTCTTAGACACCTCTTCAGTCTCTACCTTTTCGCTGCTGTCGCCATTTTCTGTCTCTTCCTTGGCCTTGGCCTCGGCCTTGCGCTTCTTGTCCTTCTTTTCTTTCTTATCTTTCTTGTCCTTCTTGCTCTTCTTTACTTCGACATCGGTCTCTGGCGTAGTGATCGCGGTCGAGACAGCGGTTGTCTCCTCGGTCGACACGGGTGTTGAAGCGGAAGTGGATTCCTCCTCTTGTTGTAATTTGGCCTTTCGGTCCTTCTTTTCTTTCTTATCCTTCTTCTCTTTCTTCGACTTCTTTCGCGGTACGTTGGTCTCTACCTCGACATCGGCGTCTTCGAGTAGGTGCTTTGACATTGCGACGTTTTTGTTGGCAAGGTTCTTGGACTCGAAAGGCGACAATTAGATTCTCCCAGGGAAGAACAAGGATATATTAGAAGAGGAAACGACAAAGAGAAGGAAAAGAAAACTGATGATCCCAGACAATGCAATTCCTTGGATGCAGGACACAGGGACGGGACAGGGACAGGGACAGGACAGGGACGGGGATGCAGGAGAGGGATCAAGGGTTGCGAAAAATAAGATGGGGCATCCAATGCGATAAGAGGGCGATAAGAAAAATCCCACCTTTTAAGTGTGTACCCCCATGTCCTGCAGACTTCAGTACACCAGCAAGGTATCATTCTTATTCATGATTCAGAGGTATATACGCAACACAGAATGGAGGTCCTCGGTCTTTCTTCAATTTACTTAATGGATATTTGACTTCAAAGAACTAAGCACGAGCGTAATGTCAACAACAGTAACCTTAGATGAGGCTGGCACAGCGAGAGTATCGAGGGCAGACCTCGAAACATCAAGTTCACGCAGGAATGCGGATATGATCTTATAGCTCTGTTTTGTTTAATTCTGTTTATCATACAATCTGCCCGAGAACATGCATCTCCTCGATCAGGATGTCTCAATTCTGCAGAAAAGTCTGCATATCTCCCTGTACTCCCATGATGAAACAACAACCTTTATGCTCCAACTCCGAGGTGAATTGCCAAGTAAGCAGCTTGGCATTAGGAAAGACACTAGCGTAGATAGGCGAGGCGACAGCAAGACACGTACTTTTCCTCCACGTCTGGGTTGCCGGTCCGTCACAGCCTGGATATATCAAGAACAAGAGAAAAAAGAGAGAAGGGAACTGTCGAAACAATCTAAAGAGAAAGAAGCTTCAGGCAGTGGCTGACGAAAGGTCACCCTCCGATGACAACTTGGCCTCAGTGCCGGCCAGATTTGTAGGACGGGCGTGGGGGTTCTTTGTGTAGTAGTTTGAGATGGCGGATTTGATGGCATCCTCGGCCAACATGGAGCAATGCACTGGTGGCGATCTGTTAGCCGGAAGTCCTCCAAATCACAACATGGACAGGGTCTTGGTAGACGGGAGACTGATGGACAGAGCACTCACGTTTGACGGGTGGTAAACACAGCTCCTTGGCGATCTCCGTGTTCTTGATCTTGCCGGCTTCCTCCAGGGTCATGCCGCGGACCAGTTCAGTCAGGTAGCTCGAGCTGGCGATGGCGCTGCCGCAGCCAAAGGTCTTGAACTTTACGTCAGAGATGCGGTTGTCCGTGGGATCGACCCGGATCTGGAGCTTCATCACATCACCACAGGCGGGTGCGCCCACCAGACCGGTGCCGACGTCGATGTCGTTCTTCTGCATGGATCCGACATTGCGTGGTCGGTTATAATGGTCTAGGACCTTCTCGTGGTATGAGCGGCGTGCAACGTTGGCAACCGGGCTGAGGGTCTGGCGCATGGAGACGCGAGGAGCCGAAGTGGCCAGGGCCCGGCGAGCGGTATTGGCTAGCGTTCTTGAAAGCATCTTGATCTATGTCAATAATTCGGTGGTGTCTATCCTCTGCCCTCGCAGGATGAAGAAGAATATCGGTGGCGGTAGCGGTTTCTTGATGTGAACGCGCAGATGTTCACAGCTAGCGCGATTTAGGTGATCCTTCTTGTGCGGTACGTTTCGATTGTCGTGGGCCAAGGATGAAAGTGTGCAGCGTTGTTGTTGATGATGGTTTGATAGGCGCAGATGATGGAGTTGTAGTTTGTGTTCTGAATAGGTGGGTTGGTATGGAGGAAGAATCAAACAGTTTCTGATATGAAATACAGCAGTAAAGTTCCAGCTAACCTAACGGGCGTTGTATTTCCACATGGCCCGGCGATCTCGGTCGTAAGTGATCGAATATGGCTCTGCTGTGGCGAATCAGAAAGCTTTAGCTGATGACTTCACCACCGAATAGGCACTTTCGACGGTGAATCGCACGCACTGTATGGAAGCCGGCTGCTGGGGACTCAAGAGCTGGCGCCTACTGGCCCTGCAGTTGATTTGCAGGACAAAAGTACAGTATATTTTCACTAATCCAAACAGTACAGCTATCCACTTCTATCTTGTCTTATCAGATTCCATCTGTGGGGAAGATGGGGCATATGGTTCGAAAGCAGCTCGGCTCCGAGCATCTCCGACTTTTAGGCATCCTTTCTCCGAAGATGCACTCTTGTTGCCAGAAGCTTGATTTCCCATTTAACTGCTTCCTATTTTGAAAGCCTGATAACCTGTGTTGTCGCAAAAATTGTTAACATTATAATACAGAATGATACAGTGGGTGTCTATTAGTAAGGGGGACTAATCAACATTTTACTTTGTAGCTGCTTGGTCCTCCTTGATGCTGCCCCTCATTCTTACATGTAGGAGGCATAAGGTCATGGCGGGGTCATGCCGCCTTAACACTGACCCTCCACCTGCTTGTACCTGCTCCTACTTCTGCAAGTACCATTGCTCTAATTCTTCTGGTGGTTGTCAAGGAGTGGACGAAAGAGGTACAAAGCAAGAGAGTTTTATGTACCTTTCACTTACAGCTGTTTTCTCTCAGAGGCAAGCTTAAGCTTGCATCCTGTCTCAGTTGCATCAACCAACGTCAAGGAAGGCAACAGTCTGATCCCTTGTCGATCGCCTGCACACCTTTTACAAGCAGTCAACAATCGCGAAGTTTACCATTTAATAACCTACTTCTCCATCCCGGCTACTTCTAACGAGCAACTTCTCGACTGTCGTTCAGGTTTTCTGCTTGTCCTTGGAAGGTGTTGCTGTTCACCATGTCATGCCCACATCTCGTATCCGCCTGTAAGTGTTGTCTGCAGGGAACAACGTTCAAAGGCTAATTTCTTAGCATTGCATCCGCCGACACCGGCACGACCCGTCTATCGAGAGGACTGCACCCAGTGCTTTGACTCTATCGTATGTATTTTCTGCACCTCCCAACTGCACGAGACCTGACCATCGCAGGATGACCCAGCCGGTCTCGATGTCTGCCTTCACTGCTACAATGGCGGTTGTGCTGGCGAGCGGGCACATTCCAAGCTACATCACTTCACCAGGAGCCACCCTCTTGCCGTAAACATACGCCGGACCCGGAAGCATGTCGTTAAAGACGAGCCCGCGCCGAAGATGACGAAGCTGGCCATCGCCGCCGAGACCGAGGCCGACCGCTACGATACCACCACCTCCGTCAGGTGTCTCGAATGTGTGAAAGACCTCGACAAGGCCAATCCCAAGCTCACCCCCGTCGTCGAGGGCATCCTCAAGGCCAATACATTTTCGCGTCAGGAGGAGGTCAAGGCATGGGAGCAGGAGCTGACTTCGTGTGAGCACATACTGACGCTGCAGCAAGAGCCGAGCCGCAAGATCGAGGGTGGCGACTTGGGACACTGCTCCAAGTGCGAGCTGAAGGAGAACCTCTGGCTGTGCCTGGAATGTGGCAATCTGGGCTGTGGCAGAGCACAGTTTGGCGGCGTCGGCGGCAACTCACACGGACTGGCACACGCCAACGAGTCTGGGCACGGAGTCGCCGTCAAGCTCGGCTCCATCACTCCGGAGGGATCTGCGGACGTCTACTGCTATACATGTGACGACGAGCGTCTCGACGGCGACCTGGCCTCTCATCTGGCGCATTGGGGGATCATCCTGGCCGAGCGGGTCAAGACGGAGAAGAGCCTGACGGAGATGCAGATCGAGCAGAACCTGCGCTGGGAATTCTCCATGACCACCGAGGATGGTAGGGAGCTGCGGCCGTTGTTCGGGCCTAGCCTGACCGGCCTGAAGAATCTCGGCAACAGCTGTTATCTTGCTAGCATCCTGCAATGCTTGTTCGACCTGCCCGCGTTCCAGGACCGCTACAACTTCCCCGGTGCCGAGCTCCCAACTGTCCTCGACCCTGCCCAGGACCTCGAGACGCAGTTGCGCAAGATGGCAGATGGCCTGCTCTCTGGCCGCTACTCGAAGCCCGATACCGATGTCGTGGCTTCGGAACATTCTGCCGAGATACCCCATCAGAAGGGCCTCTCGCCCAGCATGCTGAAGCACCTCGTCGGGAGAGGCCATGCGGAGTTCTCGACCATGAGACAGCAGGATTCGTTCGAGTTGCTCCAGCACCTTGTCAAGCTGATTACACGGTCACAACATTCTAGCCCTCTGTCAGACCCGACCCAGACGTTCCGATTCGTGACGGAACAGCGGTTGCAATGCATCAACTGCAAGAAAGTCCGCTACTCGACGACCGAGCAAGACAGCATCTTTGTCGACGTACCTCTCGAGAAGGTCACCGAGTCGGAAGGCGGCGATGGCAATGCGTACCGCCCGGTGACGCTGGAGCAGTGTCTCGACCGTTTCACGGCCCAAGAGGCCGTCGAGCTGACCTGCCCTGCGTGCGACAGCAAGGTGGGATTCACGAAGCAGACGCGGTTCAAGACATTCCCGACCACGCTCGTTGTCAACGCCCGCAAGATGACGATAGAGAACTGGGTGCCTCGCAAAGTGGACGTTCCCGTTATCGTCGGGGACGAGATCTCCCTGGACGAGTATCTATCCCCTGGTCAGCAAGAGTCGGAAGAGCTTCTGCCGGAAGAAGACAAGTCTTCTGCTGCCCCCGTGTTTGCCCCCAACGAAGGCGCGTTGGATCAGCTGATGGCCATGGGATTTCCCAAGAACCGATGCGAAAAGGCCCTGCACGCGACAGGTAACTCCGACGCCGACGCCGCGATGGAATGGCTGTTCGGTCATATGGAGGACCCCGACATCGACGAACCCTTGGTGCTCCCGTCGGCGGGTACAGGAAGCGCCGATACCGCGTCTCCGGAGAGCATAGAGATGCTCGCCGCAATGGGGTTCGACGCACCAAAGGCCCGAAAGGCGCTGAAGGAGACCGGTGGCAACGTCGAACGAGCGGTCGAGTGGCTGTTCAGCCATCCGGACGAGCAAGGCGACCTGGGCGAGGAGAGCGGCGCCGGCGGAGAGAAGAAGGAGACTGCACCTGCTGGGTCTGCCGATCTGCCGGTCACCTTTGAGTTGCGAAGTATCGTGTGCCACAAAGGCACCAGTATCCATACGGGGTGAGTACTCTCTGCCCTTATTACCATTAATGGCGATGTGCTAACTTGGCTAGACACTACGTGGCGTTCATACGCAAGCAGCTCGATGCCGCGGACAAGCCGAAATGGGTGCTCTTCAACGATGAGAAGGTCGTCGAGGCTGGCGACGTCGAGGAGATGAAGAAGACGGCGTACGTTTACTTCTTTAGCCGGGTATAGAGCATGTTAACGGGATGCAACCTTTGATAAGCTGCAGGAAAAGACAGGTTTGACTGATGGTCCGGCAATATGTTAGATGTGAGATGACTGTCCACCCGTTGTGAGCTGCAGTGCTCGCGCAGGGGGTAGTCTTCCACTCCATTTACATCTTAGGTAGACACGGAGTGATATCCAAATAGACGAATAAATACGGTCAGGTCTTCATTATAGACTCCTGTTTAAAAGTGCGAGTTCCAGTCTCGATTAATACACCAATTCGATCCCTGCTCCCAGCATATGTACTCCTAAACGCCCGAATCCCACCCTTCATACAAAATACAACACATCTGATTGCATCACCCTCTCCAGGCCACAGGCTACGAACCCAGACGATAGCTGACCAAGGTCTCCACGCGGTGATTGCTCGTGCTGAAGCCGCGGAGCTGCACACGCTCGCCGTTGACGATCTCCTTGGCGTCGCTGTCGCCCCACTCGACGGGGACGTCGCTGTCGGCGTCGGCGTAGACGAGCACGTTGAAGGTGCAGTCGCCGGCCAGCTGGGGCAGGAAGGTGACGGAGGCGGTGATCTGGCGGAAGAGGGCGGCGATCTCGGCCTGAATCTCGGCTTCCGTCTTTGCTGGCTCGGCTGCCCCTGTTGGCTTTGCCGTGCTGCTGCTGTTTTCTTGGTCTGTTGACGACGACGTTGTCTTGGAGGAGGAGGAGGATTTCTTGGACTTGGAGGAGGAGGCGAGGATTTGGACGTCGAACTGCCATCGCTCTATGTGCTCGCCCGTGTCCTTGTCGGTGATGACGATGACGAGCTTGCTGATCTTGCCGTGCTGCATCCACTTGTCGAGCTGGGACATGATCTTCTTGATATACGCCTTGACCTGGTCGTCGGCCGACACGAGCATGTTGAGGCCATACTTTTTGACGCTGGTGTTGTTTTGTTAGATTCGGTATTGCTTTTTGAGAGATCGGAATGAGAGGGTTGAGCATACGCTGTAAAGTCTTCTGCTGGGTAGACGCCTCTTTGGAACCTTTGTGGAAGATGGTCAGTTTAGTCCACTCGTAGCCCGCATTTGAATCCGAGTTGATGCCATCCAATTCAACTTACAGAATGGTATGTATAGAGTATTGGAACTAGAGGATTGTGTCAGCTGGGTCGACATTTCATCCGTTAACACCGGATGACTCTACACGCAGCAAGAACGTACGAATTCTGCGACAAGCTTGGCGCTTCCCTTGAGGGAAAGCTTATGGACCTTGGATTTGTCCTTTTCCGTTGCACTTGAAGGCATGGTGTGCGATTGGATGTGACGTGATAAGACGATTTCAGCGCTTTGTTGTCCGGCGAGGATGCTGAGGTTGTACCTTCCAAGGTTGGGTTTGTTTACATTGTGTTGCTTTGGCGGGGTGACGGAGTTCTAATCTAATCATGCAGCTTCCCTTGTGTTAAAGTACAGTATCAATGTCCTGTGCACTGTCTACCCTCCTTAGGACACATACTTGAGTAAGGTACATAGTATGCTGTACAGACGAGACATGATAAGATAAGAAACATTTCCCCCAAAGCCAAACGTCACGTCGCTCCCCGTTCGTCGTCACCTTCCTTACCCAAGGCACAACGGACTCGGTCTGAATCAATCCACTGCAAAGTTGAATTGGATGGGTGGCAGCGGCAGCCTGTTTCTGTCCTGCGCCCGCATGCGACCATGTCTCCGCCCAGTCCCTCGCCACGCGCCTTGTTATAGCACTCGCCTCGTGCACTCGCCAGCGCGTCTGCACGTACCTCCTCTCGACGAACCACGGCATAAGGGGTTGACACAGGGGTTGACATGCCAGATCCGGCAGCTGGCTTCTTCACTGCGAATCCCCGCCACGAGACTACCCGTCAACAGCCCGACTGTCCAGAGCAGAGGTTATAGCGTTTCCAAGATCCCACTCACCGACCTCGAACGGCGGATAGCTGCCATCCCCATCGACCGATTCCGCAACTTCTGCATCGTCGCCCACATCGACCATGGCAAGTCCACCCTGTCCGACCGGCTGCTGGAGCTCACCGGCACCATATCGTCCTCGAGCGCCAACCGCCAGATCCTGGACACCCTCGAGGTCGAGCGCGAGCGCGGCATCACCGTCAAGGCCCAGACGTGCACCATGATATACAACCACGACGGGCTCGACTACCTGCTCCACCTCGTCGACACCCCCGGCCACGTCGACTTCCGCGCCGAGGTCACGCGGTCGTACGCCAGCTGCGGCGGCGCCCTGTTGCTGGTCGATGCCAGCCAGGGCGTCCAGGCTCAGACCGTCGCCAACTTCTACCTCGCCTTTGCCGAGGGCCTGAAGATCCTGCCCGTGGTCAACAAGATCGACATGAACGCGGCAGACGTGCCCCGCGTGCTGGAGCAGCTGGAGACCACCTTCGAGCTCGACGCGAGCAGGGCCATTGGCGTGAGCGCCAAGACGGGGCTGAACGTCGACAAGCTGCTCCCGGCCATCGTCGAGACCATCCCCGCGCCCGTCGGCGACGAGACCAAGCCGCTGCGCATGCTGCTGGTCGACTCGTGGTACGACAGCTTCCGCGGCGTCGTGTGTCTCGTCAGGCTGTTCGACGGCACCGTCAAGGCCGGCGACAACATCGTGAGCTTCGCCACCGGCCACAAGTATACCGTGGGCGAGGTGGGCATCAGACATCCGACCCAGGTGCCGCAGACGGTGCTGCGGGCCGGCCAGGTCGGCTACATCTTCTTCAACCCCGGCATGAAGCGCATCCAGGACGCCAAGATCGGCGACACGTTCACCACGGTCGGGTCCGAGGACGTGGTCGAGCCGTACCCGGGCTTCGAGGAGCCGAAGCCCATGGTCTTCGTCGCGGCCTTCCCCACGGACCCGGCCGACTACAGCCGCCTCTCGGACAGCATCAACCAGCTGGTGCTCAACGACCGCAGCATCACGCTGTACAAGGACCACTCCGAGGCCCTCGGCGCCGGCTGGAGGGTGGGGTTCCTCGGCAGCCTGCACTGCTCCGTCTTCCAGGACCGGCTGCGGCAGGAGTACGGCGCGAGCGTCATCATCACCGAGCCGGCCGTGCAGACCAAGGCTGTGTACGCCAACGGCGAGGAGGTCGTGCACCAGAGCCCCAGCGAGTTCCCGGACTTTGACGACAAGCGGGGCCACGCGGCGGCCTACTACGAGCCGTACGTGCTCGCGACCATCACGGTGCCGGAGGAGTACCTGGGGCGGGCGATCGAGCTGTGCGAGGCCTGCCGCGGCGAGCAGGAGAGCCTCGAGTTCTTCCAGGGCATGCAGGTCATCGTCAAGTACCGGATCCCGACGGCGCAGCTGGTGGACGACCTGTTCGGCAAGCTCAAGGGCGCCACCAAGGGCTACGCCACGCTCGACTACGAGGACGCCGGCTGGCGGCAGAGCGACCTGGTCAAGCTGCAGCTGCTGGTCAACAAGCAGCCGGTCGACGCCATCGCGCGCGTCGTGCACCGGTCCCAGGTCGACCGGCTCGGCCGCCAGTGGGTGGCCCGCTTCAAGGAGCACGTGCAGCGCCAGATGTTCGAGATCATCATCCAGGCCGCCGTCGGCAAGAAGATCGTCGCCCGCGAGACCATCAAGCCCTTCCGCAAGGACGTGCTCGCCAAGCTGCACGCCAGCGACATCACCAGGCGCAAGAAGCTGCTCGAGAAGCAGAAGGCCGGCAGGAAGAGGCTCCGCGCCGTCGGCAACGTCGTCATCGAGCAGGAGGCCTTTCAGAGGTTCCTTGCCAAGTAATTATATATATTTGTATGTATATTATGTTTGTCAAGGCCATCTCATCTCCCCTTTGCATTCCCATTATCTCCTACTAATTTAAGGATTTTTCATACAGAGGTAAACTAAGAACTAGATTATAATAAGCCAGCACCTGACAGTACTGGCAGGAGAGTAATAAGAAAACTAATAACATCTTGTATACGGCAATCTCGTGTACTGACTACCTTTAGCATGAACCCAGCTTCCTCCCTAGCACGTTTGCTACTCATAAAAGGAAAACATGAAATCAATCCTCCTCCCTTTCGAACCCTTCATCGTCATTGTTGCCGATTCCTTTGCCCCCTTCTTTCCCCTCCCTTTCGAGGCCGTTGTTATCACTCTCGACTTTCCCTTTGGCTTCGGCGCTGCTCTCCTTCCCCTTGCTGCTGCCGTCGTTACTTTCGATGGTTGTTTCTCCCAGACCTCCGATGAACGCCTGGCTCGATAGAGGCTCTGCTTCAGCATCAGCTCTGTTCCCCGCCGTCGGTTCTCCAGAGGTCACCTGAGGCTGGGGCGGGGACGTCTCTGGTGCCTGTGAACGCTGTATGGGAGGAGAATCCTGACCGTCATCGCGGGGCCGCTTCGGCGGCCGCTCTGGGTGGTGCGTAGGTGATCCTGGGCTGGAAACGGGCCTCTTCCGCTTCGCAGGCCTTGCAGAGCTCCTGTCGACTAGTTCGATTCCGTTCATCTCGGCTTCCACCAGAGGCAACTGCTCCAGGACCCACTGTGTAAGACGACGCTGACATTCTACGTCGCGTTTCGCATGTTTGTAGTCCTCGTTCTGTTCAAAGAACCGTTGCCTACGAGAGATCCGTCTTTCAACAATATGATCACAGCACGGAGCAGGGCACTTGCAGGCCCTCCTGTACCCGTTATGTTCTGCATCCCACTCTTTCCACTCTTCTTCACACTTTTTCGTAGAGTGCGCAAGGGCACGCTCGTACAGATCGAGCCAGAAGTACTCGTAGTTGAGGTATTCGATCCACGTAGTTAGCTTATCTTGTCGTGCTGGGTCCATATCGAGCTGGAAGGTCCGGGCAAAGGAGTAATGTGCAAGGCGGCGCTCGGCCTCGGCCACATACAGGGGAAAGCTGTCCGCATCTCTGCTCTCCCACCACCACAATGCTCGTCTGCAGTTGGGCCATTCATACCAGTCATGGTACTTCCGGTTAAACTTGGCTCTGATCACCTGCCGGCATTGGTCGTCGGTTAGACCCGGCCACCAATACCCGGCCTTTATCGCTTCCTGTTTTCTCTCTTCAAGAAAGGCTAGCCATCCTGCTTCTCCTTTATCAACGCCCTTGTTCTTTTGTTCGCCCTCGAACCTGGCTCGATACGATTTCCGAAGTCGCTCCGGCATTTCCTCATGTCTGCCTCCAGTTGGGGACTCGACCTCGGTGCGCCATTCCTTCTCCAAATAAGCAGCAAACTTCTTTTCCAGATAATCTGGACCTCGGTTACATTCCTGCCAGACGCGAAAGCCCTTCCACTTCCCGCACTGGAATTCAAAGACCTCGCATTCGACGGTGCCGGTGTCTTCATATGACTGGAATGGCAAAAGGATCTCGCGATGCTCTTCAGGGTTGGTGACTACGTCCTCCAGCATACTGAGAGGATAGGCCGGCCGGCCGCCCAGCGCGAGCAACTTATGGTATGCAGCTGTCTCGAACTTCATTGCGCTCTCGACCCTATCATACAATGGTGTTTCGTAGCTGGAGGGGCTAGAGTGTTCAGATCGAACTGGCGGCGATGGGACTAGCGGGGGTGTGAGTGGCCGCGTCACGTCTAGGTCGGGGGGGATCTCGCGCAGTCGTGCGATGAGAAGCTCTGCGTCGAGGGTCCAACTTCCACCTAAGTGCCTTGATCTTTCCCTGTTTCTTGTTCTTCTACATCACAGTTAGTAGCTAGAGGGGGGAAGGCGGTCATAGGCGTAGATAGATAAATACCTCCACCGGCGAGCCAGCCTTCGGACCAACCTGAAATTATCCATACCGGACAAGCTCTGTGTTACCGAGTTCGAGGCTATCGTCAGAAGCCAACTTGGCTTAGGGGTCGCAATATCAGAGGTTGTTGTTTTTCACGATACGCAGAGTGGGTGCAAATGGGGATGAACGCTCACGACGGACGGGGGCGACGTGCCAGGTCTTTTAAACGACTGGAAGTCCACTGCTGTACAGATCAACAATCACAAGCGCCCTTTGTTATGACACTCTCCCTCCCTTGGTCCGCCTCCCTTGCCCTCAGCATGCCCACCCTACTCCGGCTCTTCTCCCTGTCAGTAAACAACAGGGAATGCATGCCAACCAACCATAAAGCCTTGAAAGGCCCAGGTGGAAACTAAACATATGATAGAAGTTGGCTTGCTCGGGATGTGATTGGACAGCTGAAAAACATAACAGTTCCAGGGGACTTGTTTACCAACGAACTAGTTGGTGTTGGTGTGCCTCACTGTCGCGCTACAGTACCGATGAAGGTTTTGCTATATTTGTCTATTGCCCATGTCTCAGTCTTGTTATTGTGTTCTGCAGGGGAACGCAACGGTATAATAAACAAGCCATTTTTAACATACTATAAGCGTGGCCACGCTAACAAACAAACAGGCTTTAAAGTACTACTAACACGCTTGCTAAATACTCAGAAATAAAAAGAAAAGATATGAAAATCAATCCCCCCTTTTAGAAAGATGTAGGTGCCTGCCCTACATGGTGTTTAGCAGTTCAAACTAGCTTGGCTAGACAGTTGCCTCCTCAGTTTCCCTCTCGATTTTTGATCTCGATCTTGTCTTTATGTTTGGCACTGTCGCTATCGCGTTTGTTGTTTTCTTCGTTACCCTCGACGTTGTCGTCCTCGTCTCTTTCAACGCCGTCGTCGTCACTTTAGCTGTTGCCTTCTTCCCTTTCGACGCCGCCGTCGACGCCGCCGTCGTTGCCACTGTTGACGGTGGCTTTGCCCCATTCTTTCCCCTGGGCGCTGCCTTCCTCCCCTTGGAGGCCGTCGTCGTCACCGTTGACGGCTGCTCTGTCCCCTTCTTTCCCCTGGGCGCTGCCTTCCTGCCTTTCGACGTCGCCGTTGTTGTAGTTACTTCCGAGGGTGACGAGGCTTTCGAGCCCTCTGGCCCCTCCGGCATCACCTGTGTCTCTCCCAGTATCGGCGCCTCTGCAGCCGTCTCGAAAACATGTCTGCTAGCCGGTTGGGACGTCTCCAGAGCCTCGGGCGTCTCTAGTGATTGTAACGGACTGTTGCTGCGGGACCGCTTTGGCGGCCGCCCTGATTGTTCAGCAGACCCCATATCGTCCGGCTGTGGGCTGGGCTCGGCGCTCTTCCGCTTTGTAGGCCTCCCCTCGTCGGCAGAGGCATTATCCTCATCGAGCTGCGTAGGAAACCCAATATCGTCCGGCTGTGGACAGGGCTCGGCGCTCTTCCGCTTTGCAGGCCTCCCTGCTTCTGCGGAGACAACAACCTTACGGAGTTGCACAGAAGACCCTAAGTCGTCTGGATGTGGGCTGGGCGCAGCTCTCCTTGTAGGGCTCCCGTCGCCGGTGGCACCATCATCCTGGTGGAGTATATCCCTATTCCTGCCACTGCCAGCGCTCGGGCTGCTGCTGTTAGCAACCTCCGGTCCGTTCAGCTCCTTTTCGATCAAAGGTATCTGCTGGAGAACCCATTGCACCCGGTAGCGTTGGAGCTGCAAACTGGTCAACTCCTGCTGGTAGCGCGTCGTGTCTTTGCCGAATTTAGAGATCATGTTGCATCGCCTCTTGATTGACTCGTACGCATCCTTCGCCGCGGCCAGTTCTGAGCGAGCAGCCACTAGTCCGACTTCGTACGCTTGCACCGTGAGCCCGGACCCCGCCGTCTTCGATCTCTCTACCTCGGACAAAGCCGCAGCGGCTGCCGCTTCGGCGGACGTGACAGACTTTTCGGTAAGGCGCAATTGCTGTTCGTCTTGAAGACCTTGTTCCATCGTTGGCACACTCTCGGGCGTCTCTCCCGACCGCAATACTCCCGAGTCTACCAACTTCTTCCGAGCTTCGTCAAACTTTGGCTGCAGCCTCTCGCAGGCGCGTTCGTATACGTCGTGCCATGAGCACACGTAAATGAGGTATTCAATCCAGGTTGTCATCTTGTCTTGTCGTGTCGGATCCATGTCGAGCTGGAAGGTTTGCGTAAAGCCGTGTTTTGCAAGGCGGCGACGGGCCTCGGCAACGTACCCAGCAAACCCGCCCTTGCCTTTGTCTTCCCGCAGCAACCTAAAGGTTTTAAGTGATTGCGAGTAGACAACCTTATCAAACTCGGCTCTGGACTGCTGTCGCGACTCGTCATCCGTAAGCCCTGGCCACTGGAATCCTTTCTTTATCGATATCTGTTTGTTTTTCTCGACAAAGTCTAGATACCCTGCCTCTCCAACACCCTCTTCCTTTTGCATGCGCTCGAACCTGGCCCGAATGTCTCGCCATTGCCTCTCAATCCACTTCTCGACTTCTCGAGGATCTTCTTCGGCCTTGCCGCGCCGCTCTTCTTCAAAGTAAGCAGCAAACCTCTCTTCCACGTTGTATATACCTCGGTTATGCTCCTGCATCTCGCGAAATTCTTTCCAACTCTCAAGTTGCGGGCCGAAGACTTCCGCTTCGAGTCTGTCTGGGTTCGGAGAATGCTGCCACGGCAGGAGCATCTCGCGATATCTTTCGGGGTTTCTCAGAACCTCGTCCAACATATTGATGGGATAGAGCGGCCGGCCGCCTAGCTGAAGTAGCTCACGGTATGCTTCCGTCTCGGACTCCTTTGTCTCCTCGTCCGCGTGTACCAATCGTGCCTTGCCATACGTTTATAGAGGATTTGTGTCAGATCTCGTGTCACCGATCAGGAGGCAGTAATTTAGTATGTTTAACTGTATATGTTCGATTAATTGAATAGCTAGCTAGGTCTGCTTAAAGGGATTTCTTATTTGTATATAATTTGTATAGGTAAAAAATATAGCACTAAGCTCTTTATACTAGTAGCCTGTAACAATCCAAACTGACACTAGGTCAATATAGAAAGCCGGTGTGCTTTAAGGTAAACAAACAAGGGCAGAATCAATAATACTCAGCTGGTTGA
>MU281015.1:0-24218 GCA_022385605.1 Xylariaceae sp. FL0594
TGCCATCGCGTTCTCGAGCAAACACTTGCGTGGTGCTGGTATCGGAGTATCTTATTATATATGTCTTGAGGAATATTTTTATGTAACTAACGGCCAGTATAGCCCGCCAAAGCAGGATGCACGTCCGGACCAAAAAGGTGTTTTATGGACCATAGATCCTTTAAATAGTTTATTAGCTGCTTCTTCATTGTTTGCTAGCTGCTTTAGCGCTATTTATTTTAAAGTTACTTTTATATTGTCTTTTTACTTTTACTTTTTTACTTTTTAATTATTATTTCACGAACCAACGAGGGGGAACTAATGGATTCAGCCCAATGAAGAAGAGGGACAACATGCGGCCCCTCGACAGACCACAGAGGGACACCGCGTTAGATGCATCAACGCATCGAGTTAACGAGACTCGATCACGTGACTGAGGATCATCTGGCGGGTCCCTTCTCAAGTGCGCTCCAGGGACCGATGCGCTCCAGGGAGCGATGGAATCCAAGGACCGCGACTCAAGGGGAGGCGCAACAGACATTCGTTATGAGGGAAGGAAATGAGTATATATTCCATCATGTATCTACTAGCTATAGTCTTTCCTTCACTCAGTATTCAACTTAAGGATATACCTAGTTCTTGGAATCTAAGTATATTGGGAACCATTCCCTAGCAATCCTTTTGTGCCTATCGTCAAAGTGCCCGTTGAAGCCTTCACTTGTTTTTACCCTTCAGCAAATAGCAAACCTGCATTCCTTACTGGCCCTGTGTTAGTTGGATTGTTACATATTACTTATTTTTACTATATTTATAAACTGTCTATAAACTGCTTTAATATATATTATACCTTTTTATAGTTATATATTAATAACTATTAGTTTATTATAAATAGCAAAATATTTATATATGCTTTTAAACTATTTAAAAGTAATACGATTTATTTAATATTTTATTCGTTTTTATATAAATTGTTAATAACTTTTTTACTTTATGAAAACTTTATAGTATATAAAGCTGCTTTGACTTTTTTCTGCTTAGTTTTAATTTAAAAAATACGTTTTATTTTAAATTTATTATTTTTATAAATAATAGCTAGCAAATATAAATTTAAGTTTTATTAACAAAAACCAAGTTATTAGCCGCTTTTTAAATAAAGTTTATATAAAACTTTAAATGTAGGTTGTTAAAAATATTTAAGTTTATTGTATTAAAGCTAATTACTTTTATTATTTTATATTTTAACTATAATTATACTAAGTTCTTAAATAGCTAGTTAGTTTATATATTTTGTAACTTAACCTATATTTTGTTGCTAACTTAATATTAGTTAAATAAAAAGTAGCTTTTTTAATATATTTTCTTATTTTTTGCTCTATTATAATTATTATAGTATAAACGAACTTTTAAGCTTTATAAAACCTTTTTAGCTTTATATTAATGTAACGGCCGCCCCATGTCGAGAGTGAGGATCATGATGGCCCGAGCTTCTGGATGGGACTTCATCAGAGATCTCGGCGTCAGCAGCTGGTTTTAGACTTCTCTTCTCTCTTTGTCGAGTATCGTTAGGTCAATAGGTGTACATTAGAATGTTTTGATTCTTCCATTGTGCCCGCCGTGACAAAAAGCGTAAACGCCACTTAAAAATAGCTCTAAGCATAGTCTTTACTATTCAATAGCAAATATTAAGAAAATATGTATATTAATTAAACTAGGTGAAATAATTTATAAATGGCTTTTTATTAAATGAAAAGCTTAAGTAAAGCTTTAGCAAAGGAAGTTATAAGTTGCTATTCTATTAAAGGCTTTTAAATTAAAAGTATTAATAATTTTAAAACTTAATAGCAAATAACTAATAGTTTTTGAAAACTACTCTATAATATATTAAAAAATTAGTTTATAATTCTATAAAAATCGTTAATAAAGCTATTTATTAAAACTATCTATAAGGAAAAAGTTTATTTATAAACATGCTAGTTTTACTTATTAAAAAGCTTAGTAAAAGCTAGTAGGTTTAAATATACTATAGATTTTAACGCTATATTAAAGGTAAATCACTATTTACTGTTTTATTATATAAATAATAGTAACATTATGGAAAAAGGTATTTTATTAAATTAAATATAAAAGCTATGTTTTACAAGTTTTATATTAAGAAAATAAAAAAATAGCTTATATTAAAGGTTTAAGGAATTCCAAAGCTTATTTAGCGTGCTTGCTATCTTTTAGCGCTTTATTTCTAATACTTTATATAAGACTTTTAAAATATTTATAATAATATATTTTACATACCGTACTAGTATAATTTACTAATAATAAAAAATTAAAAAATAAAATGAATATTTAACAGTTGAATTATAACAAGTTCAGATATTAGTATTAATAAAGATAAATTTTAATATTTAAAACAAAGTAATTTAATTATATAATTAAAGCAAAAGTTAGTATTAATAAAAGTTTTTAAAATGTTTAAAGGTATATAGCTATTTAAGAATTATTAATATTTACTACTAGTGTATAAATATCTGTTTTGATATTTCCAAGCTAGAAATAAAGCTAACTAAAAAATATTACTTATATAAAAGAGCAAATAATATACAATATATAAAAAGCTTAAATATATTTTTCAAGTTACCTAGTAAAAACTTACTAGAATTGAATTATAAATATAATATTAAAGTTAAGAAGTTGAAACGCTGCTACAAAAACCTACTTTTTAAAATTTAACCTAAAATATACTTTAATTAGTAGCTATTATTTTATATAAAGGTAAAGCTACAAAAAGTAATATAATATTAATAATAAAACTTGCTTTTATATAAGTTTAAAAATGTATAAAGTAAGCTATCAAAATATATAAAAAGCTTTTTTAAAATAATTAGCAATTATATAACATCAAAATATTTTATAATAAAAAAAACTTATAAAGAAGCAAGCTAATAAAGCTAGGTGTTTTGATTTAAATATTAAACTAGCTATAAAGCTAGTATTAATAGTTTATGATTAAATGGCTTTTTAAAAAAGCAAAATATTTTAAATAAGCATAAAACTATATACGCTTTAAATAGATTTTGTTAAAGTTTTAACAAGCAGTAAGATCAGCGCTAATAAAAGTAAAGTTAAACTTTAAATTTTTAACTTATTATAAGTTTTTATCATAAAAGCCTATAAGTTATAAAATATAAATTTAAAACAAAAAACAAATTTATTAATAAAAAAGCTAAATACTAAATCATAAAAGTTTAAAAATATTCTTTAATTACAATATTATACTTTCAAATATAGCTAGTAAAAACTATAAAAACCTACTTTATAATATTAAAACTATAACTAAATTATTAAATAACGGCTGTTTTAAACTAGCTTAATATATAATTATTATAATATTAATATAGTAAGCTAGAGAAATTAAACACTTATAATTAACTATATATAAAAAACAACTTTTAGCTAAAAAATATTTTATAATTTAACAATTTTATAACAACTATAATATTTATATAAATAACTATATAAAGGTAAAAAATAAAGCCTTTTTACTTTATATTTATTTAGAAACAGTTTTTAAAATATTTTAATTAACTTTATTATTAACCGGCTTATATAAGACAAATAAGTTTTTAAAGTTAATATAAAGAAAGTGAATACAAAAGTAATATTAAGAAGTTTATAATCATAATTATAAAAATATACACTAAATAGTTTAAAAGCTGCTTAATATATATTATAGCTTTTTAAATATTACTGTTATTAATAATAATTTAAACTAAATAAAACCTTTTTAAAATTAGCTGTATAAGCTAATATACTAATATAAATATAATTTTAATATATATATAGTTCGAAACAGCAGTGTTTTAATATAACAACAGTAATTAAAAAAACAGTGTTTTTATAGTATAGGTTTATTTATTAAAAAACCTAACTATATAAATACCTAAATTTGTTAGTATTTTATAAAAGTAAAAAAATATAGTATATAGAGCTTAAAAGCTATGAAAAAGCAAATATAAAACAATATTATATAAGCTAGTATATAATGAAAAACTAATTATAGTTAAAGTAAACATGCTTGCTTTTATAAAAAAGTGCTTTGTATTGCTTCTTTAAATTTTATTTAATACTGCTTTAATATGCTTAACTTATTCAATAGCTTTTTATTGCTTGCTAACTTTAATTACGTTTTTAATATTCTAGCTTTTAAATAATATTCAAAAAGTTAAAAAGGTAAAAGTTTAAAATGTGTTTAAAACAGTAGCAATAGCGCTTTTTATTATTTAAAGTAAAAGAGGAAAGAAAAGCTAAACATTTACAATTTAATAGCTAAACTATATATTAAAATAAAAAATAAAATTAGCTAAATAATAATTAATTACTTTATTGAATATAAAAAAGTTAGCTAACCTATTGCTAATATATATAATATTTATGGCAATACTAGCTAAAAGTTAAATATTCAAATAGTAAATATAAGCATTAAAGTAGCTTACTATTATTAATAAAAACTAATAGTAACAAAAATAAAAAAGTAAATAAAAATATTGTACTTAGCTAAAAATAAAAAGGGAGCTCATAAGTATATATACTTTTTAAATGGTATAACTATGAGCAGTTTTTAGAAAATTATAAAACTTTAAGTAAATTAAATAAAAAATAATATATAAAAGCAGGGTAAAAATAAAAGCAGTATTTATAAGCTTATATAACAATATATAAAGCTAAATAATTTATTATAGCTAGCAATAATTAATAAAGTGGCTTTTTTATTATAGTAAAAATTTGTTATAAAGCTTTTTATAGGTTAAACATTATATATTTAAAGTTTTAACGTTTAAAAAGCATTAAAAATCTAAAAGAATATAAATTTGTAAAAATGTTAATGAAAAGTATAAGCTTTTTTATTTAAAAAAGTAATGAATAAACTTAGGTTTACAAATATAAAGAATAAAAGTTCTACTTTTATAAAGCTAGCAATAAATTTTTTGTTATAATAATATTATATAATGAACTTAAATAAAGTTATTTATGAATAGTTAGAACTATTTAAAATAATAATAATTTAATAATTATATAAAAAGCTTAGAAAACTAAAGCACTAAAAGGCTTCAATAAATAAACGAAAGAAGTTATAAAAAGTTAAATAAAGTTTTAAATAATAATAATAATAATAAATTATTAAAAGTATATTGTATTATAAAGTAAACTAATAAATATTAACTTGTGTTTTTAAACAATTATTACTTTAAAATATGTAGAAACTATTTAAATATTAGTTTCTTATTAAAGATTTAATTAGCTAGTAATAGCTTTGCTTTTGTTTAATAAGTCTTAAAGAAATAGTAATTAATTATTTCTTTAAAATGAAACACGATAAAAAATTAAGCAGCTTTTTATACAATAAACCTTTATTATAATAAAATAGTTACTAATAATTTATATAAAAACTAATAGGAAATTTAACTAATACTATTACTTTTAAATAGTTTAAAGGTATATATAAAAATATAGATATAAAATAATAGACTAGTAGTTATTAACTGCTAAAATAACTGCTAGGTTAAAAGTATTTAAAATTAGTATATTAAACCTATTTATTTTTATTATGTTATATTTTAATTATTGCCATTTAAGGTTCTAAGTAGCTAGTTTAGTTATACTGGTTTTAAATTTAACTTTTTTTTATTCACTAAATATTTACAATTTAAAAAACTTTTTATAAATATACATTTTCATTTTTTGCTCTATTATTACTATAATAATATAGGTAAAACTTTTAATAACCAATTTAATAAAGCTTATATAAAAGCTATATATTAAAAAATAAGGTTATATTAATAACTATTATTATTAGATTTAAAATTAACTGCTTTTAATTATATTATATAAATTCATAAATATATAAACTATATAAATATATATATATACTTTTTAACTTACTTGTTTAATTTTATTTATTTTAAAATAAATTTCTATGTTTAACTGTTTCTTAATATTTATTAGCTTATATTATTATTTTTATAATGATTGTATTTTGTTTAAGATTGTATTGTTAATAATATAATAAAAAAGCAAAAAGAATTTAAACTAGCTTTTAAACTATTTAATAAATATTTGCATTCTTAGTATTGAGTTTCTAGTGTTGCTTTTTTCTTTAATTTATTTATAATATTCTTATAAATTTCAAATATTTATTTAGCTTTAATGAAAAAAATTTCATAATAAAATATATCATAATACTTTTTAAAATTTGCTTTAAAATAAATAAAAAGTAGAAAAGGCTTTGCTTTTTATAGTTTTATAAAGCTTTTTTATATATATTAGAGTTTTTACAAACCAATTATATTATATATTTTTAACATAAAATAAACTTCTATTTATTGTTAATTTTAAGCTTTTAATTTAATTAACCTTTTATATTATCATTATAAAAATGTATAATAAGCTACGTTTAAACAAGTTTTTCTAAATATTTAATATAGTTTTAATACTATAAGTTTCTATTTTATTCTGTTCTATTTTATAGTTTATAATAATAAAGTTCAAACTTTTATTGTGTTCAACTAAAATAAAAATTTCATATTATTTTTTAACCTTTAAAGCTAACTATTTAAAGTTTAAAAGGTAAACCTTTTGAAAACATTTTTACTATCCTTATTTAGTATAGTGTTTGTAACGGCCGCCCCATGTCCAGAGTGAGGATCATGATGGCCCGAGCTTCTGGATGGGACTTCATCAGAGATCTCGGCGTCAGCAGCTTGTTTTAGACTTCTCTTCTCTCTTTGTCGAGTATCGTTAGGTCAATAGGTGTACATTAGAATGTTTTGATTCTTCCATTGTGCCCGCCGTGACAGTGTTTTTTTAATAAATGCGTTTATAATATATGATTAACATTTATTTTATAGCTAATTTAAAACATAACTGTAAAGAACCCAGCTTGGTAAGCTTACTTCTTATAAGTTTTTATATTTTTATAAAATGGTTTAAATTTCTTAATTGCTAATTATTTAAAATAAGCTTATTATACACATATATAGCTTATTATTAGAAGCAATTTTCATTATAAACATTGCAACTATTTTTTATAGCTATAATTTTTACTTATATATATATTAAGCTATTAGCTAGAATATACTTTTTTATTTTATTATTATAATTAACCTTTTATAGTAGCATTTAATTTGTTCAGTTTTAATACTATTGCTTTATTTAAAGGTTTATTATGCTAATATTAAATTAATATAAAAAGATTTTAACTTGTTAAACACTATTTATTGGTTGATTTTATATATAATTTTTTACTAAGCTTTATTAATAGCTAAGAAGAATTAAAATAGTTATTTATAAACTAGCAACAAATTTTAGCAAAGTGTAAAAAGCTATATGTATTCTGTAAATGTTGTTAAAGTTTTTTATTTTATAATAGCTTTAAATATTTATTAATTATGTTAATACTAACTTTAATTTTAGTAATATAATTTAATTATTTACTTTTAATAATTATAAACCTATATTTATTAATATTCAAATACGAAATTAAGTTATTTGAACTATTTATTATTTAGTTAACGTTTTTGTCAAGTTTTTAATACAATTAGATTATATTAATATATTATTCTATATATTAAAATAAGTATTTAAAATAACCTATATAAAATATTGTTAATAAAATATTAAAATATAGCAAGTGTATTAAAAAGCTAAAAGGTATATTTAGCTATTAAAATAGACTAAGCGTTGTAAAAGCTAATGGGTTAGGTTTTTTCAACATACTATATATAAAATATAGCTTTCATATTTAATTGAAAATTTCATTTTATTTTTAATAGCGCTATTATCATTTATAAATTGAAAAAGGTGTATAGTTATTTACTTTTAATATACCATTTAAAGCTTAAGAGTTAATATACAATTAGAAACCTTTATTTAACATTTTCATAAATAAAATTAATACTTTTATTAACAAACTACTTGTTTATATAGGTTTTATTAAATAGCTTTACTAAAATTTAATATAAAACTATAAGCTTTTTTAATATATTATATAGTAGTTTTTAAGCAGCTAGTAGCCTTTTATTATTAAAAGGTTAATAATAGTTGTATTTTATAATTTAGTTAGCTTTAAATATAATATTAGTTTTTTGCCGCTAAAAACCTTTTTTTAAGCATTTTCACTAAATAGAAGCTTTTAATAAATAACTATAGCAAGTTTTATAATATAAGTACATTATTTTTGAAACTTAAAAGAAATTGTTATTATAGCTATTTTTAATTAATGCTTATACTTTAATTTACTATTGAAGGTTATATTGCTTACCTTTTTAGCTTTATAAAGAATGCTATTTATAATATTAAAATTTAAAACGTTTATATTATTTCCTGCTTTATATTAATTAATATAGGGTTTATAAGCTATATAAAAAACTTTTAACTTTTATATTTCAAGTTCATCTATTACTCTATTTTAAACGAAGTTTTTAATAATTTAAATATATACGTTTTATTTAAAACTTTTAATTTTTCTTTATGAATAAGCAATTTTAAAATGTAGCTTTTAGTTTTTCCTTTATTTAATAACCTTGCTTTCTTAACGTTAACATTACATTTAAAATATATTTGAACTAAAATTAAAAATCTAAAAAGCTCTTGATTATATACTAATAATTAATAATTAATTAACTATATTATTTATTATAAATTCAAAGCTATTTAGAAATTATGAATATTCTTTTCATTTTAAAGTGATTTGCATTTAAGTTAGCTTTTTTATAACATTTTGGAAAAGGCTAATCATTTGCCTGTTTGGTTTACTACTTTGTATGTATCTTCTTAAACAAACACACCTTTAATACTAGACGATTTTAAATATTTGGATAAACAACTAAATAGAGTAATATTTAAATAGATGTTTAATCATATTAGAAATATTTACTTTATTCTAGTCTTTCTACCTTTTTTATTATATATATATAGCTCTTTTTTAGCTATTTGAATATATAAAAACAATTAGTTTATAAGCGCTAATTAAATATATATTAAGAGCATTAACTTTAATTGTTCTTTTTACCTTTTTATAAATTATCTATCATTTTATAGTTTTATAGTATTTAATACATTTAATAAAGTTATTAATTTATATAGCCTTTTTTGCCTTTGTAAAGTCAACTTTATAAGGTAATATTAGTGCTAAACTTCTATTTCTTAGTTTAAGCCTGCTAGCAAAAATAAAAGAGCATTAAAAGATGTATTTTCACTTTATATAAATACATCATGGTAAACTTATATAGTACTGCCGCTTAAATAATTGTTATAGCTACTATTCATTAAAACTAATTATTTTAAAAGTTTAATATATAGTTTAAGTTATTAATCAAAGTAAGCGGTAATTTCTCTAGGCTTTTTTATTGTTTTATAATGTCATTTTAAAATTAAAGTTTACTCTAGTTTTTAAAATTTGTAATAAGTTCCAAAGTGCAAATATAAACTATTGTTATAATAATTAATTAACACAATAAACCACGGTAGATTTTAAAAACTTTAAAAAAGCTTTTATAATATATAAGCTATATTTATAGCTATTAAATGCAGCTTTTAATAAATAGTATAGTCATTATAAATTTTTACTTACTATTAATACTATACTAATAACATTTTAGTTTTTACTTTATTCAAGTATAGATATAGTAAATCTTAGAATTATAACCTTGTTATATTAAAGCAACATATAAAATAGCAGTTTAAGTACTGCTAATTTTTTAATAAAGCAATAGCTTTTAATATAAAGTCTATATATATTTATTACTATTGTTTCGTTTACTAATTACCTATATAACTCTTTTTGTAGTTTGTATTTAAAGCATTTTTAATAATTTAATACTAATAACTAAAAAAGTTCTCCTTGCATTAATTAAACTATTAAAAGTATATGTAGTATCTATTTAAATAAATACAATGAAAGCTATTAGCGAAAATAATGTTAAATATCTTTATAGCTTTTTAAAGAAAATTATAATTATATCCTTCTGTTTTTATAAAAATGCACTAGCTATTATGTTTTTTAAAGCAGTAAATAATTAAAAACCAGTATTCTATTAATAGGCTTACTTATTTTGCGTATTATAAATCAAGCTATTGTTTGCTACTAAAGTGCTTAAAAGATTCATTATTAATAATAATTAATAAAGCTTAAAATGCAGCAGTTTATAAGTTTAGCTTTAAAAATAATTAAAGCATGAATAATAGCTAATATCTTTATAATATATTTGATTATAAAATTTAAAAGTGTTTATAATTTTAAATATATAAGCTATAAAAACCTATATACATTTATAGTTTTTATTAATATATTAAAAGTAATGCTATTTACAGCATTTATTATTTTAGTAAGTAGTTTATTGTTAAAACGTTATACTATAACGCTTATTATTAACGTTTTCCTTTGCTTTAAAAAGGCTTTAGTATACCTAGCAATTTATCAAAAACTATTTTTAAGTTATATTCATTAAAAGCTAAGATCTATAGCTATAGTTTGTGTACATTTTTAATTATAGTCATAAACCCTTTTAAAAAAATCATTTAATAGTAATAAAAACCTGCTAAATTTTTACTGTTTATTTTTTAACAAGATTAACTATAATATTGTTTATACCAATAATAAAAATTTATTTTCTATTTTTTATTAATAATATTAAACTTTTTAATGTTATTTAAAGGTTAATAGCTTTTTGCTTTTTTATATAGTATATACATTTTGTTAGTTTGTTTTCAAAAATTAAATAAATTATAATAGTATTTTTATAAGGGCTATATAACTAGTTTAAACAATTAAATATATTATAGTTTTTATTTAAAAAATTAATAAACTATTAATTAAGCTAAAAAGCAATACTTTATATTAATATGAACTATAGCATATATAAAAAGTAATACAGCCTTTTTAGCTTTTATATATAGATTTAATTAAATGTTTGCTAAATATTTAATTTAATAAAGTATTTTGCTTTAGCAATTTATATTCAAGCTTTTTTATAACTAGCAATTGATATTAATATTTAGCTATTAATATAATAGATTTTGTTTTAATAGTAAATACAAAAATTAAAGTTATTATAAGTTTTTTTAGTAATTTTACTTGAATAATGTTTAAAGTATATATCTTAATTTAGTAAACTTTAATAGCTAGTTCTTTGATATTCCATTTTGCTTTTAACCTATAAAAGCATTTTATATTAAAAACAGTTCTTTTAAATTATTAAGTACTTTTTTTAACAACGTCTATTTTATACGTTTTACTAAATCAATAAAATAGCAGTTTATTTAAAAAAATATAACTAGAAACAAACCAGTAGTTATAAAACTTAATATAGTTACTTTTAAAACATATTAATTAAGCTTTTGATACTATTTCCTAAAAGGCTTGTTTCTATACTACTAATATATTAACTTTCTTTATAATAATTAATAATTCTTTTTTATAAATCTTTTTCATTTTTATAGATTATAAAAAACTAAAAACTTTATTAAGAAATTTACTATATTTTATAGGTTAGAGTAGCAAGCGCTAACCTGTTAATTTAAAAGATATTTAAATTTTTGCTCTTATATAGTATATAACTAGCTAGCAACAACTCTATAAAAAGGCTACTACTGCGCAGCTTTTATATATATATATATATTTACAGGTAAAAGCTTGATTATAAACAGTATTATATATAGACTGCTTAGCTTTAGCCTTTTATATATAATTTAGGTTTTTTAACATAATTAATTATAAGCAAATAGTTAATATTATTTAGTATAGAGTTTAAATAACTTAGCGTATAAATAGCTATACACTTATATTAAAGGTATAACAAACAAGCTTATAATAACTTTTAACTAGCTATCTAGCTTTACATTTATATAATAAAGCAATGCTATTATATACTTTAAAATATAACTTAATGATTTATATATAAAAAAGCAGTTTCTAAATATTATTTTATTCATTTGCAAGTGAGTATAAATGAAAAAGGTAAAGACAGAAACAAAGTACTTAATAGTTTGCTATTTTAATAAAAAGAAACTGCTTAATTAGCTAAAAAGGTTTAATAGAAACTAAAATAAGTTTTTTTTAGTAGTTTGCTACTTCATAGTATAAATTAAAGGCAAACATTAAGTTTCATAGCAGTTATAGTAATTAATTTTTTAACATTAACTATGAAAAGCTAAAGCTAACTAGTATATATACAGTGCTGTTTATAATCTAGTTTAAAAAAAACTATAAAGTATATATTTATATATATATATATAAACAGCTTAGTAATAGCTTTTTAATAAAGCTAGAAAAATTTATTATATACTTTTTCAACAAATTAGTATTTACTAGCCTAACCTATAATATACCTTTTTTTTGCTTTTTTTAGCTTTATTGCTATTGCTGTAAAATATTTTCCTATATTTTCCTGCTTTATTTTACTTGTTTCTACTGCTTTGTTTTATTTATTTAAACGCCTTTTTTAGGTTTCCTTTTATTCTCTTCTAAACATTATTATAAGTTTTTTATTGCTATACTATTAACTTTTTCCTTTTAAATATAAAGCTTTTTTATTTTTTATACTTTACTATACAGCTTTAGTGCTCTATATATTGGAACTAGTTATCAAAAAGTATCTAGCGTTTATATACCCTTTAAGCCTTATTTATTTACTTTTTAGTTTTAAAGCAATTTAAGCTTTTTTAAAAGTAATATAAATATTTTCATAAATAAATAAGTTTATATAAATTCTTAGGTTTAACGTTACTTTTACTTTTTTAATATATTATCTAACTTATTAATAGTTTTAAAACGTTTATTAAAATTTTAATAGTAAAGCTTATATTTTTATATTAATATATTTTTACTGCTATTATAGTGTTTCTATTTTCTACACTTTTTACTGAGTATATATTTGTTATAATAGTAAGCTTTTAAATTAATTATATATTTTAGTTATAAACTTATAATATATATATATATTGAAATAGCGTTTATTAAAGTTTAAATATAGAAAGCTTTAACCTGTTTATTTAATTGTTTAAAAATATATAATTTATTATTAGCTAGTAAAGTTATTATTTATTTATCATAAGCTTTTTGCTCTTTTAAAGCTTAGTTTATATTACTTACAAAAGTTTTATTTAAAAGGTAAATTATTTTAACTAAACTGCTTTATTTCTACTTTGTATAACCTTTTATTAATATTATTATTTTGCTATGAATTCTATTAAAAAGTGCTTATTTACTTTTTAAACTTTCTGTTTTTAATAAAAGAGTATATGCTCATAAATTTAAGATGCTAGTTATATATTATATATTATTAACATTCAAAATGTATATATTTTTTATTTTGCTAAACTAGCAGTATTAACTTTAAAAAGCTTGCTTTTTAAACGTTATAAATAGCTTCTTCATTGCTTTAGTATTATTTATTATCTTTTAGCGCTCTTTATTTCAAGTCTCATTCATTATTTATTTAATTAGTTCTTTAGTTGTTTAAAAAATAGGTAATAACGTTTTGAAAATAATTATTTGTTTTTGTTATATTTATAATTTGTTTATAAACTGCTTTAAGAAATATTATATAGATATTTTATAGCTGTTTATGAATAATTAATAGCTTATTACAAATAATAATATCTTTATATATATATTTAGTTTGTTTAAAAGTAATATTTTTTGCTAAATATTTTATTAGCTTTAATATAATTTTTTAATAACTTTATATTTTATTAATATTTTATATTATACAAAGCTGCTTTAAAACTTTTTTACTTTAGGTTTAGCTTATGAATATACTTTATTTTCAATTTCTTGATTTTAAAATAATAGCTAATAATTATATATTTAAAGTTTGCTAAAATAAAAGCAAATTAATAGTGACTTTTAAATAAAGTTTATCTAAAAAGTTAAATATAGTTTTATTATATTAGAGCTAAAAATATTTATATTTTATATTTTAGCTAGAGCTAAGCTAGCTATTAAATACCTAGTTTATTTCTTTTGCATTAAGCTATATTTTATTAGTAATTTTTAATTTTTTTATATTAGATTTTAATTATAGTAGTATAAGCTAACTGTTAGGCTTTATAAAAATAATATCAAATATTTTTATAAAAGCTTTTCATTACCAGCTTTATAAAGTTTGCATAATAGCTACATTTCATATAAAATACACTTATATTAATTCTTAATAATATTTTACTATCAATTGCATTAAGTATATATTTTCTAAATTATATGCTTAGTTATAATATAAGTTTTTAAAAATTATTCTATTTAGACGCTTTTTAGTATTTATTAGTTTATATAGGTTTTTCTTGAAAAGCTTATTTATTAAATTGAAATCTTCTAATAATCATAAAATAAAAAACCTGAAATGGTTTAAAAAGCAGCTTTTTTGCTGTTTAATATATATTTTTATATTTATTTGTACTATTGCTTTTAATATTACTTTTTGGCTTAACTTATTTATATTGACTATAAAAAATAAATGTTATTTAGTTTTACTATATATAAATTAATAAAAAGTAAATTAAACTATCTTTTAAAAACTGCTGCTAAAAAGGCTTTTAACTTTTTGCTTTTATATAGTTTGTTTTTATAAATATTGCTATTATTAAAAACCTGGGGAAATAAACTTATTATAAACAAGTTTTCAAAAACACTTTATAATAAAAAAGAGTAAACGCTAATTCTTTAATATATAGTACTTATAAAATACAACAAAACCTAAAAAGTTTATTAACTATAAATTTTTTATAAATATATACTATAAATTATATAATATAATAAATAAAGTATTATTGCAAGGTACTTTTTTTATGTTTAAAAAACTATTTGGTTTAAAGCAATATATAAATTTCGTTAAAAAAGCTTTAAATACAGTCGGTGGACAAAAATAACGAGCTTTTCATTACAACAGCACTAAAAAGACATTCAAGGGTTTAAGCTAGTAGTACGCTAGTTTTAAACTAAAAATCAGTAAAAATATGTTCTATATATAGAATTTTTTAATCTAGCAAAATATATATATCAAAACAACTAAATGAATTTATTTATTTAATTATAATAGTTTAAAAATTCAACTTTTGATTAGTTTTATAGTATATTGAATAGCTATTTACCTCTTTAGTTTATAATATTTTAAAAATCGAAATTAGCTAGAATAAAATCTTTTATATAAAAAAACTATATAAACAATAAACAATGCGCAGTGCTATATAATTTTATAGAAATAGACCTAATTAAAAACAAAATATTTTTCAAAATTTCTTTGTTTTTATGAAGTTTTTTTAATATTTTTATAAAACACTATAGTTTAATCCTTTTCTAAATAGCTTAAATATCTTTTTAACCTTTTCTTCAGGTAAAAAACTTTACTTATTTAGTTTATTTTTCCTATCTTTATTTACTATACTAGGTTAGTTGAAATTATAGTAAGAATTTTAAAAACTTTGTTATATTATAAACTTAAATTACTAGCTGAAAATTAAAGTTATACTTATTAAACTTAAGTTCATAACAAGGTAGTATAAAGCTAAAAAGTATTTTTTGAATTTTTTCTAGTCTAAGGAAGTTATATACTTTTAAACTACAAAGGATTTTTACAAGCAAATATTTTTAGCTCGTTATTTTGTCCCCCCACTGTATAATTTATAGAAAATATAAACTAAAATATAAAAATGTTAAACAATTACTTTAATAAGATAATATAGTTTGCAAAACATTTTGTAAATACTATAAAAGCAGTAAAGATATTAAAAGGTTTATAATGAAAAATAAAAATTAAGGATTTTTAGATATATAGCTATATTAGCTTATTAAAGGGTTATTTATAGTTTAAAGCAGAGTAAAAGCTATTACTTGCTTATATTAGAGAGGTATTTTAATATTTAAGCTTTTTAATATAATAAAACAAAAGTTAATATATTAAAAATAAGGTTTATTATTATAAAAAATTAATATAAATGTTTAATTGAATAAAGGTTTTACTTTAAATAATATAACGTTTAAAGGTTTTTCTAAACATTTAATTAAAATAAAAAAGATTAGTTAAAATAAATAAAAAAAGCAAACCATTATTTCGAAAAATGTAAAAAGCTTACATAAAATAAATAATTATTTATTAAGTATAGTTTTAAAAACTATATATTAAATTAAATATATATATATTGAAAAAAGCCATAAGCATTTATTTAAAAAAGTTATTTAATAAGTTTACAAATATATTTAAAAATTAATAATAATACTTTATTTAATAAAAAGTTTTAAAAACGCTATAACTTTAATAATAGATATATTTAAATGAAGAAATAATCTGAGAAAATTAAAACTTTATAAAAAGTCTATTTTAATAAAAGGTAACTGTAGCAATCCAACTAACACTGGGCCAGTAGGGAATGCAGGTTGCTATTTCCTGAAGGGTAAAAACAAGTGAAGGCTTCAACGGGCACTTAGACAATAGGCACAATAAGGATTGCTAGGGAATGGTTCCCAATATACTTAGATTCCAGGAACTAGGTATATCCTTAAGTTGAATACTGAGTGAAGGAGCGACTAGGTACATAGGAAACGTCCATCATTATATAGACCGACCTCCTTCCCTCCTTACTCTAGGGATCACTGTTGCCCTCGTGATCCTTCCCTTTGCTCGCCCCGATCACCGTGATCCGAGTGATCTCCGTAGTCCTCACGTGACCGTGTTCTGTTTAGTCGATATGCTCCATGCGTTTTAACGCGATATTCCTTTGTCGGTCATGTGGCCTGCTATCGGGTCGCATAAGCCCTTCTACCCCTCCGGGCTGAATCCGTTGGTTCTCCTCGTCGGGTTGTAACAGTAACTATTTAATAAAATCAAAACAATTACTTATTATATGAAATTTTATAAGTTTTCATATTAAGTACTAAAAAAATAACTATAGTAAGCAAGGTAATTTATAATATAATAAAGTTCAAATTATTAAAATATTTACTAATTAATTAGTAATAAAAAGGTTATTTTTAATAGCTTAGCTAGTATATTTTAATATAAAAGGAATAAGCCTAGTTTCATTCTTATCAAAGCATTTGCTTTTAAAGCTTAATTAAATTACTTTAAAATAATAATAACAAACCTTTTTATTTTAAATTAAAACTTATAGTATCAAAAGAGTAAAAATCTATTGCTAATAAATTATATATAGCAATAATAAAAAAACTAATATAAACTATTTAATAATTTATTTATAGTTTAGCTATTATAAATATTAAACTAGATAATAAAAGATATTTAACAGTTATAAAATAATAAAGTTTAAAGTAAACATATTTAAGCTATTAAATATAATAATACGTTTTAATTAAGATATTAAAAGTATATTTTGTATTAATTAAATATAAATGTTTTATAATATCTTACTAAAAAATTACTTTATAAAAAGCTGATTAATATATTGCTAAAAATATAGAGCTTAAAAAGTAATATATATATATATATATATTTATATTTATTCAATATTTATTTAATTAAACAAAATATAAACATATTAAATATAAATGCTTATATAGCTTTTGTTTATATAATATTTATATAAAAGTTAAGCTTTAATAACTTTTTATTTGGAGCTAGTATATAATTTACTAAAAATAATAATTCAATAAAAGCTAATATATTTTTAGTTTTTATTTTTACTAATTCAAACTGTATTTTTACAAATATTAATAAAAATAATTAAAAGTTAATTATTTACTTTTAATTTAAAAGATATATAATAATATAAAATATATAAAGAATTATTTTTTTTAAAAAAGTTGAATTATATGATAATTAATGAAATTAATATAGAGATATATATATATTATTATTAATTATCAAGTTTATAATTACTTTATAATTAATACTAGCCTAAATTATATATTTAGGCTAATTTAATAACTGTTTATTTAATAATTATAATAATAACTTTATAATAATATATAACATACTCTAAATAACTAATAATATATAATTTTAGAAGCTATGATATAATTAACCAGAAGTTAAAGCTATTAAAAAAGTAATATAAAAAAGTTATATTAAATGTTTTAATACCTTTAAAGATTTATTATATTTTACTATTAAAGAGTAAATAGTAAAGCTTTCAGTAATTAATAGAAAAAGCTAATTTAAAATATTAAATCTTTAAATAAATAGTTATTTTTATATTACTTTAAAGTCATATAAGTAAAATAATCTTTTTTATTTAATCTTTTCTTAAAACTATTATTGAAATATAATTAATTATTTATAATGTTTTTCATACAATAAAATAGTAATTTACTTTTTAATATATATATTTTATAAGTTTAGGTATACTTTTAACTTTATGTGCAATAAATTTAGGTTTTTAATTAGTTAATAATTATTAAAGTTATATTATATATTTAGTTCTTTTTAAAAAATATATAAAACAATTTAATAATAAAGCTAGTACCTTTTTATTTTTTATAGTTAACCTTATTATTAATAATATTTTAACTTCGTGATATTATAGATATTTAATAATGTAATTATAATAATAACTTACGTATTATAGTTTTTAATATAATAATTTAAATATTTTCATAAACTTTATTTTAAAATAATTATAAAAATATTAAAATACCTTTTTAAAAAATGGCTGTCTAAATTATTTAATTTATGTTTATAATATATATTAATACAATATTAAATAATACAGTTAATTTAGTAAATCATCAACTTTTGATTTATAAGCTTTGAACTAGTTTTAAAATCAATAAAACGTTTGTATTTTAAAAATCCTTCTTATATTTTATTTGTAATTGAAATAAAAAAATAAAGTAGTTAATTTTAATATTTTTAATATTTGCTATATAATTCCATTATTATTTAATTAACTTCAAAATCATTATATAAATTAGTATAGTTTATACTACATATAGTTTAGAAACTAAAAACCCTTATTGATATTTTTTAATATGTAATTAAAAGCTATATTAATTTTTAAGGTAATATATTTTTAATATGATAAGAGTTTTCTATAAAGGATTATACGCTAATCAAGTTTTTTTTAAAAAAGAAATATTTTTATATTATTTAGGCTTCATTGAAATTTAATTATATACTTTTTAAATTATTATTAATATTTAATATATCTATTTTAAAAGTTATATATTGAAAAGGTTATTTTTAAAAAAATATAATAAAATCTTTTATTATTATCTATTAATTTCAAAATTAATATTTATACTTTTATGTTTTAATAATAGCTTATTTTAAGTTTTTATCAATTTTTTATTTTTAAATTTATAAATATTTTTGTTTAATTTCATTAGTTAAAATAAAACTTTTAATATCATTTTAGTTAATATTGTTATATTAAAAAACCTTTTTAAAAGCTATATTAAAACTAATAAATAAATATAAATTAAAAGTTATTTTTTATTTTTTTTAACTTTCAATACTATTATTATAGATATAATAATTTATAAAAATTTATAAAGTTTAAATTGTTTAAATATTAAAAATCAACTATATTATATATCTTTTTAATCAAAACTATTTATTTTAAGCTTACTTTTATATTATTAATATTATTAATAAAACCTAAAAATAGTTGTTTATTTTAAAGACCTTATTTGTAAAAAGCTTAGTAAATAATGTTATATTGGTTTATTTATTTTTTCTTTAATTAAAAATAGTTTTTATTGTTTTATATTTTTAATAAATTATATTAATATAGGTTTTTAGACTTTTACATATATATAAAGTTTAAAAGGTATTATATTATAAATTAGATTGGATAATATTTTTATTCATTTAATAAAGTTATAGTGTGGTTATAAAAAAATTATTTATTAATTTTATTTTCTATTTATCAATTTTATTTTTTATTTATTAATTTTATTCTTTTTTTATATTAATTGAACAGTGTATTAATTTTGTCTATTTTAAATTTTTCAAATTAAAATATATATATTTCAATAAAGCATTTACTATTGTTAAAAATTAATAATATAAATAATATTTTTTTATTAAAGTAATTTTGTAATATTTATATAAAGTATAAATAATAACTAGGTTTATTATATATATATATATATATCTATTATTTGATATTATAATCCTTCTATTAATTTTGAATAATGAAATGTTTTTTCTTATTATATTAATAACCTTTAAAGTAAAAGTTAATATATTGCTAACTATATCATCTTTAACATTTTTAAAATAAAATATTTATACAAATTAAATTTATTAAAATTTTGTAAACTTTATAAAACATCTTTTTAATACATATTTAAACTATTTAAAAAAGTTTTATATTTTTCATAATTTTATAACGTATAACTTTTGACTTTATTAATTTTATAATATATATAATTGTTATATATTTTTTTTATTAAACTTAATTATATTATATTAAATTAAACATTAATATTTATCTTTTTAAAAAATTACATTTTATTATTTGTGAATAAATTAATAATAATTTAAATACACTAAGTATAATATTATATTTTCCTTTAATTTTTAATCATATTTTATGTAAACTTTAATGCAGCTTTTGAAATGTTTAAATATTTTTAACTATTAGCTATTTATTGACTTTTAAAATTATATATATATATAGCTCATTAAAGCTTTTTATTAATAAATAGCATTTTTATTATGATTTTAGTAAAGTATAATTTGTAATTAATATATTTTAAATATAGTGTTTTAATAACTATTTATTTGAATAATATGATTTTAAAATTAGTTAGTTTTTAATCTATTTATAATTTTTTAATTAACCTATAAATTTAAACCTTTTTGTATACTATTAGTTTACCCACCACTTTTTTTAGCTTTATAAATTCTAGTAATAATAATTAATATTAAACTTCATTATTTTATTAATGTGTATTTATTTTAATATAAATTTATATTAAAAAATAAACATTTTTTACTTATTAACTGTATATTAAATAGTATTTTTAAGCTTTTAGTATTATATTTACGATTTAAAAAACCTTTTAAAAATTTTATAGCCTGTATTATGTTTAATCGTTTTAAATAACTTAAATTTAATATTCTTCTTTAAAATAAACTTTTATAAATACATTATACTTTTATATATGTTAATATAATTGCTATTTAATTCAAATATTATATTTTATTTAAGTTATTATTTAAACAATTTAAATAATAACATTTTAATTATGCTTTTATTAGTTGCTTTTTATAGTAAAAATTAGCTTAATATTATTTATTAAAGCTTTGGTATAATTTCTAAACTAGTTACCTTTAGCTTTTAATATTTACATCAACTTTTTATTGTAGTTTAGAAAAGCCTTTATTTATTTTACTATTTTACTATTTTATATAGCTATACTACTTTTTAAAAAAGTTAATAATTAATGAGGTAAATTTCTATATCTTTTTAAAGTAATATTACATTATATATTAGCTATTTAAATTTTAGTTTATATGAAAGGTTTATATTTACTGTTTTTATTTAAATTACTTGCTTTTAAAATAGTATATAAGTTTAAATTAACTATTGTTAAAGTATCAATTTTTGAAGATAATTAAAAAATTTACACTTGATATTTTGTTAATTATTTATATACTTTCTATAGTTAACGTTATTAACTACAGTAATAAAGTTTCATTATAATTTGCTAATTTTTAATATTTTTTAAATCAATATAAAAGGCTTTTAGTAAATCATTATTTTTATTGCGAACTAAATATTTTATTTTTATTTTAAACTTTTAAATTCTATATCTTTAATAAAAACAATTAAAAGTATAAAGGTATAAAAGAAAATACTACTAAAGCTTTTATAAAGGAATAAATTTTAAAATATGTTTAAAATTTAATATAACAAAGACTACTTTATTATATTAGTTATTCAAAGGTTAGGAATTTTATGGTAATAAAATAATAAAAGATTAAAACCTACTTTTCATTTAGCTATATATATAATAATAAGAAGATGAAATACAAAAAATTTATATAAGTAAAAATTTTAAATATAAAATATAAAACTAAAGTAATTTTATGTATTTATATATACTACTTAGAAATGTTTATTTCCACGTTTAAAAAATAAATACTAAAAATATTTTTTTATATAAGTAGCTACTGTAATATATATAAAAATTAGTTATATAGCTAGTTTAGGAAAGTATTAAAATAGCTTAAAATTTATAAATATAGTACTATATAAAGATATATCATATAATATATTTTAATATATTCATTAATTTAAGTTTTAATGCTAAAAAGGTTTTGTAATTATATTAAATGTAAGTTAGTTATTAAATATATAATTTTATATAAATATTGTATTTTAAAATAATAACTTAATTAAAAGTATTTATATTTTAATTTCGTTTTTGAAACTTTAATTATATTTTATTAGAAACATATTAAAAAACTGTCATATAATTTTTAATATATATCTATATATACTATATATTAAGTAAAAAAAACAATAAAATTAGATTATAGCAATCAATGTATATTAAACATAATATAAGTATATTTGTAAAGTTATATAAGTTAAAAACAAAATAAAATATTTTTCATTTTAATTAATATTATTTGAATTTTGTATAAAGCATAAAAATAATATAAATATTCAATAAAAATAAGTATAAAAAGGTATCAAAAATATAATTAATTTTAATATTTAAATTATAAAGCTTATATTAAAGCTTTATATTATATAGTACTACACTTAAAAAAGTAAAAGATTTATAAATATATATATTAAATAAAAAGTTTATAGGTAAAAGATTTTTTTTATAAACTTTTTTAAAGCAAAAATGAAATAACTACGCTTTTAGCTAATAATGTGTATATATTATATTTAAAGTTAAATTTAGCTTTTGCTTTTTTATTATATTACTTTTTTTACCATTGGTATTGCTATCTGTCACGGCGGGCACAATGGAAGAATCAAAACATTCTAATGTACACCTATTGACCTAACGATACTCGACAAAGAGAGAAGAGAAGTCTAAAACAAGCTGCTGACGCCGAGATCTCTGATGAAGTCCCATCCAGAAGCTCGGGCCATCATGATCCTCACTCTCGACATGGGGCGGCCGTTACACTATCCTTTAATAGTAATAGCAATGGAAGTAAAAGTAATAATATTAAAACTAATAGTATTAGTTTATCTATATATATATATATATATTGCTTAGTAATTTTTAGTTATTCATTGGTTTACTTTTTTGTGTCTTGGCTATATAGTTATTAATTTTTATAATATAATATTAACCTTTTTTTTATTACATATTTTTTTAGTTTTTTAATTTTATATCAATTATATATTAATTTGGTGTTTTATCCTTTTTTGCTTGCTTGTTAATAAAATAATAATATATTGCAAATTAATTAGTATATTTTTAAGCACTACTATTTTTTTTTTTACATTTAGCGTTATTATAATAAAATATATAGTAACTATTATTAGTTTATATATTAACTACCTTACTTTAATACTATTCTCGTTATACTATTTATATTAATATATATATTGCTTCTATTTATTAATTAAGTAAACAGCTACTAATAAGTATAATATAAAAAGAAAATAAATATATATTACTTTTTAAATTGTAATGCTTTTTATTAGTTAACTTGATGTTTGTTTAAACTCTATATATATAATAATTTGCTAAAAATTACTTTTAAGTTTCCTTTACCTTTTGAATCACTTTAATTAAGCTTTACCTTTATATACATAATATTTTCAATAGTTATAGATTTATCACCTTTAAAAGAAAGTATATTTAGCTTTAAACGTATTAACTAAACGTTTATACTTTATATATTGAGCAATTTAATGCTTTAAAGTACAGTTTAAGTTAATATTAAAGCTTTATATTTTTACGTTAAATATTTTTTAAGTAGCGTTGTTTTTGCTTAAAAGGGGAAAAGGGGAAAGAGGAAGTAGTTTTTTTTATATACTGTCCTTTATACCCTTTTGATTTTTAAGTGCAACAGAATAAGGTAATATAAAATTATATAATACAGCACGGCTATATAAACTTAATAAACTAAAACCAAAAAAATATATTTTTTATATTTTTATTTACTATTATTTAACATGTTAGTTCTATAATAGTTAATATAATATACGCTTAATATATGTCACGGCGTGACATTCCACCAGTTCCAGCGTATACTAGATAGCTGCAAGTAAGAATGACAAGGCAACTTTGTTGTTCTGGTTCCCTTTTGCCA